>VNJN01004102.1:0-10070 GCA_008042485.1 Drosophila mayri | reverse complement strand
AGTAGAAAACACAGACAAAGGGGTAGAAAATAAAACGAAAAACACTTTTATAAGAATAAGGAAGACTAGCACAGGCAAATACACATGAAATAAAAGTACAGAATGAACACACGAAAGGTAACATTATTTTATTTCTACTTACACCCCGCTGTACCCCCTCCTCCCCGCTTCAGCCGCCGTTGGGTAATTCCAGGCGCGGATTTGGGCAGGACGGGGACAGGAGCGACACGTTGCTGGGTTAAATTCCGGACGTGGACGCGGGCGGCGGCTGCGGGACCCTTCCCAGCCGTCTTGTCCAGTGTCAGTATGCGCCACAGGGATTAGCCCGGGCGCCGCCGCTGGAAAATTACGAGTCAAGGGGGCATATTTAGGGGAGGGCGACGGCCCGCCGTTGGGATACCACGGCGGAGCCGCCGGGCAGTGGCAGCTCGGGCACACCGGCGTCGCGGTTGTAGGTTCGGATTGCTGGCGCGCGAGCGGCCTGCTGGGTCACTCCGGGCCTCTGCTCCAGTCTTTAGTGGGGGTCCGGCCGCTGGGAAACTCCAGGGCCGGTACCGCGATCCCACCCAGCGTGGGCAGTCGGAAGAGGCAATTATCTTATCTTGTCAGCGGCAGCGAAAGACGGTTATGTAATCTTAAGTATAAAGCTATGCTTGCTTAGTCTGGAGCGCTGAGGTATATCCGCTCGTGTTGCATTTATGCTGACACTTGCACATTCTGCGTGCGGGTAAATGCAAAGCGAGCGGTTCATGTTTCGGCCAATGAGGTTGATGACCGAGACCTTGACCACCTTAAGAGCTGGTCCAGTTATTTTGAGTTTTTTACAGTCCACTATAAAAAGGCAGCCGTGCCGCGATCACAAGTGCCCACGGCGTGTTTTCAAGCCGCCACGTTGGTAGAGTGCCGCCGCGCCACTGGTACCAACCCCTTGTCGAGTCTGAGTCTCGCTGCCGTTCGCCGCTACCGTCAGCGCCTGTCGCTGAGGCCGCGACTCTCGCGCCCGCCTGTGACCGCGAGTCCGCCGCCCTCGCTCGACTGCCTCGCCCAGCCAAGGCAGCATACATTTTCTGATTGGCTCGAGGACGCATGTAAGTCTTCTTTACGAAACTTCTCCTGCAACCCCAAAATCCTTACTATTCTTACTATTCTTTACTGGCCTGTAACTAACTATAAGCTAAATTCAAACAAATAAAATTTTGTTCAATAAATTGTACTTGCCTCTTACGAATAGCAGCTTTTCTGCAATTCTATGGGATTTTCAATGTCCTAGAGTTCCTCTCATACACGCCGCGCGCCCTCCCCTGCCTACCTTCCCCTCTGCTCCAAGGTTTTAACCGGAGACGACCCATTCCTACCGGCTCCAAGGTTTTTAACCGGAGGCGTTTCCTTACTCACCGGCTCCAAGGTCATCACCGGAGACGATCCTTATCCTACGGCCCCACGGTTCTCACCGGGGCCGACTCCTTTCGGCCGCTCCACAGTTTTGACCGGAGACGTCCTCCGCCAGCAGCCCAAGGTCTTCACCAGAGGCGCTAATCACTGACTCCCCCTCGCTGCCTCCCAGGTCGCCCACCGGAGCCAGCCTTGCCGACTCGTTCGGGATCCCTGTTCAGGACCTGTTCTTTAGGGAAACCTTTCTTCGCCGCTAACACGACCCTCGAAATCGAGCGAGACGCGACACTTAAGTTTAGGGTCACGCCAATTACGAAATTCCAGACAAAAATCCTTAGTCCCACCATACAAGTATCTTGATGATCCTGGCCGGAGGTCCGTTACAAATGGCGCCCATCCAGGGCGCCGTAAAAGGTTCCTCAAAATTTCGATTTTATTCGGAAACTCAGCCGATTTCGAGCGCAACTCGACCGGCGTGGTCAACCGAAAGTTCAACCGTTCCGCCAGGCCCCATTTGTGTCGCACAATGACTTATAGGTTAGGTCATCAAACTTCAAAAAAAGAAAAAAAAAACTATCGTTTTACTTTTTTTTCTTTTTTTCTCCACTTCTCTGTGTTTTCGCCGCCAACTTTTCATGCGACCCCCTTGTTACCGTCGACCAAGCGCCCACCGCGAGTGATATAATTAAGATCAAAGAAAGATATAAATAAATAAAAATAAAATATATAGATAAAACGTAAAGCTATGTACACATATAAATATATGTTTGTGCCGGGGGCCTGGCAAGTGCGATCCCAAAATTTCCCAGGAAAAGAAATAAGCAGGAAGAATGAGATGATGATGCTCCGTGACGATCCGTCTTCAGTCGGGGTTTTTATTTAAGTCCCGGTACAAGAAAAAGATGGCAACCCGTACATTTTCCCCAGAGATGCCCCCCTGGCGATATTGCCCCTTTGTTCAGCATGAACATTCAAATATTGCAAATATGACACCCCACTTAACTGCGACACGACCGACCGGAATGCTCGTGGGCCAGACAGTTTACGCAGTACTTATTGATCAGTACCGCGCGGAGCCGCTTCACAGCCGGCAGTTGAAGAAAACGCCGGCAACTTCTCAGTTCGTAGACTCCCCTGCAGACTCGATATCTGTATACGTCGCTCCCTGATAAGCGACGACCATACGGTCGGATCTATATCAAAAGAAATGGATAAATATGAAAAATTAAGTCCTGTGGATTCGGATGATCACGAATCGTGGACGGAACAACGACGTTGGACGACACAACTTATGATTAGCAATGGTCAGTTGGAAGGCCTAAGGTATTAAGGAGTCACTGGGCCCGTCCATTGGGAGGCAAATCATTTTCACAGCCTTGACCGGCATAACTTTTGATGTCAAATGGTCCCGCGAAATCCATGCCCGTATGAGTGAATGGCCTGGAGAAAGTGGAAATCGCCCGGGGCAAGTCCCCCAGCAACTGCTTCTGCAGCTTCTGTTTGTGGATGACACAAACTCGGTACGAGTAAATTGCAAGTTTTACCAACCTCTGAAGCTTAGGAATCCAGAATTTAGACCGAATCAGTTGCATCATTAACTGATTCACCCCATGCAAAGATATGCGATGTGTAAACAGGGCTTGTATTTTCGCGAACCTATAACGTGCTGGGATGATGATAGGATGTTTCTCATTATAACTGAGCATATCAGATGCTTGTAAACGGCCGCTTGCCGTCAAGACCCCCTTTCCGTCAAGGAAAGGGTTTAGGTTAGAAATCGTGCTGAAGGATGGAATTTGCTGCTTGTTACTTAAGGCCTTATATTCGATGGGAAACTCATTCTTTTGAGTGAACACAATTAACCGTTCTTGCACGTCGGACAATTCCGCCGCAGTGAGTGCTGACGAAGGGGGTATATCTTCCTTTTGGCACCTTTTCGCAAAACGGATTACGTATGCTAGAACCCGCAGCGCCCTGTCGAAGGTTGAAAAACGCTCCAGGATATCCACTGCTGGCGGCACTGTGATACTTGATCGGCCGGATCGGTGTCCGGATTAACCAATGGTTCACTCGGCCACTGCTCCTGCTTAAGTAGCAGCCAGTCCGGCCCGTGCCACCAAAGCGTGCTGTCCTTAAGCTCTTGGAGCGAGACGCACCGGCTTGCTAGATCAGCTGGATTGTCTTCGGATCGTACATGTCCCCATTTGCCTTCGTTGGTGCGTTGTTCGTTCTTTGCGACCCTGTTAGCAACGAATGTCGTCCAGGTGCAAGGTGGCTTACCTAGCCATGCAAGAACTATGGTCGAGTCAGTCCAATAAAAAATCTCATAAGCTGTAGGCGGCAATTCAGAAATTACGAATGCTGCTAGCTCAGTGAGCAGCTGTAGTATGCACATATATTGAATACCCATTGTACCAAGAGAACTTAACGGGTCCACACTGTAACACTTTGTAACAGTGTTTACGCAATACAATTGCAGGTCATAAACCTCAATAGGACGAAATATGATTCGCCCACTTATACATTGGCCCGCACACAAAGAATGCAAGTGTCAGCATAATTGCTACACAAACGGACCAATGTGTATATGTGTATATACCTCCGCGCTCAGCCTAAGCGAACATAGCTATGTATTTAAGAATATTATATATACGTCTCTCCGCTGCCGCTTTGGCAGCGCAGCTATAAGACAGACATCTTTAGTTCTAAATGTAGATCGATAAGTACAGATTATGTTCTGAGCTCGGAGCAGCAACAACAGCTGCTCTGACAAAACCCAAATCTTATGAAGAATTTTTTTTTTTTTTTTATTAATATTTATTTCAGCAAGTAGGCAAGCTGCCTGACCTATCCAGCCGCATATATACTACTGTGTCAGCAATTTAAAGCGACAGTTACGAACTTCCTAATTATAAATTAGACAATGCGCCGGGAGGGCAGCTCCCGAATAGTAAAACGTCTCAGCCGTCTAGATCTATGTGTCCTTATTATCCGTCTAGCCAGGGGGTTGGGTGTCTGATTAGTCAAAGCCGATGATTTGCAGCCAGAGAGTTTATCACATCACCAACTGCTGGTACTCCAAGTTCCCTTCTAATATCAACGTTTCTAATATAGCATTCCGCGTTGCCAGTGTCGTTCAGGTACGCTAGGATGGCATTCACTGATTGCCGCCCCACCTCCCTAAGCGACCCTAGCTGGTGGGCTCCGAAGTGCCGGGCTCTGAGATTGTTGAATGCCGGGCAGTGGACACAACAGGTGCTCCGGTGTCTCCTTCTCGTTTCCGTCTTTGCAGCTTCTGCAGTATGTGTTGTGGGGTAGGCCCATTTTATAGGCTTGAGTGCCTATTGGCCAGTGCCCCGTGAGTGTTGACGTTTTTCTTCTAATATCCTTTTTGCCTTTGGAGATCAGGTCGGCTGTCCATCTCCTATTATAATCCGGCCAGCATAGCCTAGATCTCCTGTTCTCAGTCATCGTTGACCATTCTTTGCTGGCTATTCGTTTGAAATGGTCGAGGATTTCCCCCTGTACGGAGTTCAGGGAGATTTGTATGTTTGAGGTATCCGAGCTCCCTTCTGACCCTTGCCTGGCCAGCTCGTCAGCTTTCTCGTTTCCTGGAATGTGTCCCGGTACCCATACTATTTGTACCGTGTTGTCTGCAACAAGTCTGTTTAGCGCCTCCTTGCATTGGGCCACTAGAGTCGATGTTGTTCTTGCTGATGCGAGAGATTTGATAGCCGCTTGGCTATCAGAGTATATCCTAACTTTGGTATTCTTGAGGTCTCGGTTTTCTGAGAGTTCGACAGCTTTCAGAATTGCGAATACCTCTGCCTGGAACACTGTCGCTGACGCTGGGAGGTTGAAGGACTCTTCTGCTCCCCAGCTGTCGGCGAAGATTCCGGCCCCTACACCGCATCTCATTTTCGAGCCGTCGGTGTAGAGGGATACTTCGTCTTGTTCGGATACACTCCCCCGTCTCTATTCTTCCCTTGTGGGGTATCTGGTTGTGTATGCGTTTCCGAATTTTAGTTCTGTTGTCATGTAGTCTGTTCTTGTTGTTCCCATGTAGTCTATTTCATTCAAGATCGTGTAGTGCCCAGTGTGATAGTTCTTCCAGCTATGGCCAGCCTTCAGTCGTACCGCGCTTTGGGCCGCTGTATTCCTGATGAAGTGTTCTATTGGGATCATGTTTAACATAGCGTTCTGCGCAGCCGAGGGGCATGATCTTAGTGCTCCCGTGGCACCTGCACATGGTGATCTTTGAATCCTTGTAAGTTTTTGTCTGTTGTATGCCCTAGTTAGTAAGCGTAAGCTACCTAACTTCCGCGTAAGCTACCACCTTAATTCCTTCGCTATTGAGTTCTTTCAATATGTCATCCATGTTGATCAGCCAGAGCAGTGGAGATAAAACTCTCCCCTGAGGTGTGCCCCATCTCACAAACCTGGTGTGATGAGTGCCACTCAGTTCGGCTGTTTTCTTCCTGCTCGTTAGCATTTCGCCTATCCATGTACTGATGCCTCCTTCAACTCCTATTTTGTTGAGGGAGCTCAGGATGGAGTACGCGGTTACGTTTTTGAAAGCCCGTTCTATATCTAAGAATGTAGCCAGCGTGTAATTTTTGAAAAGCAGGGCTTTCGATATGTATTGTACTACTTCGAGTAAGGCCGTTTCTGTGGATTTGCTTTCGAAAGGTTTTTTTTCGTTTTGCATCGGACGTGGATATCTATTATCCTTTCCATTGTTTTCATGAGGATTGAAGTCAGGCTAACCGGCCTGTAATCCTTGGCTAGGATGTGTCCTCTTCTTCCTGGTTTAGGTATAAAGACTACTTTTGCTTCCTTCCAAAGAAGCGGTACGTGTGCTGTTTGAATACATGCTTGGAGGATTGCCTGCAGCCAGTTCCATATGTATTCCTTCGTCGTTTGCAGCATTGCCGGTATCGCCCAGTGGATTCTTTCCCTGGTGACGATCTCTTCGACCTGTGGTTGTTGGACTGCCCTTTGGGCATCTGTTGCTGTGGGTTTTATTTTTAGATTTCCTGGGAAGTGGGTGTCCAGCAGGATATCTAGTGATTCTTCAGCTGACGTCGTTCCTGTGCCGTCAGGTCTGTTAATAAGTGAGGGACTTGCTTGCCCTCTTGCTAGTATTTTGCTCAACCTGGCAGTATCTTTTATTCCTTCTAGCGAGTCGCAGTAGTTGCTCCAAGATTCTTTCTTGGCTGTGTATATCGCCTTTTTGTACTCCTTATGTATTTCCTTGTACGGTCCCCAGTCTTTGGTTCCGTAGCTGTTGTTAAAGGTCTTCCTGACCTTACGTCTGAGCTCGCTTAGCTCTTTGCTTCACCATTGTGGGTACTGTTTCTTGAAGTATGTAATTCTACACGACTCCTTGTACGCGTTGTTGGGGATGTTTGTGAGGTCCTCAGCTTCTTTGTCGATCTTTTCCGGGTCGGATCTGACTTTGATCCTCCTGTGTTTTGTCTTTGTCTGTACAATTTTGGCGAATTTGTTCCAGTCTGTGTTACGTGGGTTGCGTTTCGGTGTCGACTCGCGCATCGGCATCGAGATTTCAAAGAATATGTACCTGTGGTCTGAAAAAGAGTTCTGTGTCGAAACCCTCCAGTTTCCTACCTTGTACCCACTGTACTCCATTTGGAGAGTTATGTCAAGAACTTCTTCCCAGCCTTGAAATTCTTCCGTGCTTGGAAAAATGAAAGTTGGTATATCCCCTCTATTACAAATAGTGACGTCACGACATATAATACTATAGAAAAGAGACTCACCCCTTTCGTTTGTTTCCTTACTTCCCCATAGGGTGTGCCTGGCGTTGGCGTCACACCCGAGGATTAGCGTCGTTTTGGAGTCTTTATCCCACTGCATCAACCCGATGACCGCATCTGGAGGTGCGTTCTCGTCATGGGCCATGTAGCCGGAGGCTAACAGTATCGCTGTCCCCTCCGCAGTTCAAAACCTTTATTTTGGCCTTCCTTATTCCGTACCGCACTTTGTGGTCGGACTTCTCGAGTTGCTCCAGGCATCGGCGGTTGATCAGGAACAAGAAAGGCTGGCTTGTCTTCATCACCTTCTCAGCTTTGAGAATGGCCCAGTCCCCCATATCGACACCTGGGTTCTGAGCTCGTAGAGTCTGGAGAACCCTGTCATGGTTAGTCAGCCCCTTTGGTAGCCGGATGCGAGCTCTGGGCCTTCCCGGGATATCCTTCGCGGGGACTAGCTTGATGCGTAGCCCTTTCCATGCGTTGCTTATACTGGCAACGCATGCCGCCAGGAAGTCCTTTAAGGACTCATCGTCGCACCTGATTACTCGGTGCCCTTTAACCATGTCTGAGGAGTCGAAGGAGGGTGTCGGACCCGATGGCTCTGATAGTAACTTGTCTGTTACCATCTCCGCCAATCTGGTCTCAACCTCCTCCCATTTCTCCGCCAGCAGGCGCCCGTCGTCATTGAGCTCGTCCACCAGTGCCATGGCGAGACTGTTTCTAGCCACCTCGCTGAAACTCTTCGCCGGTCTGACAAAGGACGTCGCTCTAGGAGCCCCCTTGGCATCCTTTGCTCTCTTCGGAGCGCTCTCGCTCACCTCTTGGGAGCGATTCCACTTCGCCTGGGGAGGAAGGAATGCTTCTGGGTGCTCCCTTTCGTACTTCTTAAAGTCCTCGATTACTGCCTGGAATTGGGACTTGTCATCTGCGTCGCGCTGGTCAGCTTTGCCCTCCTTTTCATTCTTTGCTATCTTAGCCAGAATGAAACGGGCCTTATTGACGTGCGCCTTCCTCTGCTGGTGGGTTAGAGATTTTGGCTTATCGCTAGTCCCACTGGCTCGCCTTGGTAGTGGTGGATGGTCGTGGCGTTTGGGGAGTGCTCGACTTGGCACTGCCCACCGAACTCGACGGAATTAATGCCTCGTCATCCGAGCGCAGCAACTCATCTTCGTCGATTTCGGAGATGGTTCGGGATCTTACAACTCCCACGAGGTCCGAAGCGGATTTTTGGGATGTGTCCATGTTCATAAACGCCCGCGTTGCTCGACGAGGCGAGCGCGGCGGGCCCGAGGGGTTTGGGGCTTTGAAGAGAGTCGACCGTTGCTTCGCCCCTAAGCCACGGCAAGGCAGTTCCGACCCAGGGTTGCCCGGCCCAGGGAAGGCTCCGTTGAAACACAGCTGGATTTGCCCCTCAGCTGCGACCTTATAGTCAAGGGGCACGGGTCGCTTTACTTGACTTGAGGGTAGGCCTTGCCCGGGTCTTGGGGTGGGATGGGAGTCATGGGATTAAATGGTAAGGGAGACACGGGAGTTTGCCGCTCGCATTAGCCGTACTGTAGTACGTTTCCAGGAGGTACCGCGCGGAGGACCTTCTCCGAGGAGAAGGTGGTGTCAATCAATCTGATATCCACCTACGAGTCGACTTCATGCTACAGTTTGCCAAGGAATATACATCAGCAGAGGCTCCGCTGATCTTCCCTTGGTCTGATGCACCCTTACCACCCCATTATATGTATATCTTTGTAAAATATATTAAGAACAAAACAAACAAAAAATCAACTATCCTTAAAATAAAATGAACTAAATAAATACAAATAATAAACCAAAATCAAGTATAAATTATAGAATAAAAGCCATAATAATGTCCAATAACGAGGTAGATATTCGGCATACTGACATGAGTCAGGAAATGCAGAAGACCGCCATTGAATGCGCAGCACAGGCTATCGAAAAGTACGATGTAAAGGTATATATAGCAAAGCATATCAAGACTGAGTTTGATTCAAAATTCAAGGGCAAATGACCTCTCTAATTAAAGCTTTAATGCATCTGTCAAGTTGAGCTTAATTTTTCGGCACCGTTTCCGGTTTAACTTTTCTCTCATTCTTTTGGAGATCGGTGCCAAGCTAACTACGTTTTTTTTCTATATTATACAAAAATCAAATAATTACCGGCACGTGCCGCGAAAATTCATTCCAACCTCGCTGAGCTATTACGTGTGAATTTTCCCCTAAATTATTGGGAAAATCGGGAAATTTTAAGCCACCGAAGAAACACCTTATTGATATTTCGGTGCATGTGATTCGACATACGTCGGGTAAGAATTTTCCGGGAGTTTTAAGCCATTTGAAAAACTTAAATCGTGGTCTTCTAGGCGGATCTTCGAGCCAGCCGCTCCGGCAAGGGCAGCGAAACCATTTTATTGAGAGCCAGCGACAAACAAAACAGGGGGCTGCGGCAGCGATTAACATTTACGCTATATTTTACCGCTTCCCCCCCTCCTCACCTTCTGGCAGGCCATGGCTGTTGACCCCCACGTTTCCCTACTGGATTTCCACCAGCATCGGCGAAGCCCTAAAGGGCGTTTCAAGATCCATTTATTTTCATATATTTTATTAAATTCATTTTGTTGGATATTATTTTATTTTTATAAGTTAAAGAAAGTCCACACTTATATCTAAATTTGCTTACATGTGCCGCTGACGAGTTTGGCTTTTCATATATGCTAATAATTTTCACCTTTATAAGCCAAAGTCATCTTGAAGTCAACGGGCCCGTCGACGTCGAGGGACTATATAGTAAGTACGGCATAGCCGGTATAAACATTTGTGAGAAGCCATCCCCCCTGCTAAGTGCACTGCAATTCGCTCTAGGTATGCGAGTTGCCTTTATATTATTAATTTT
>VNJN01004101.1:0-119366 GCA_008042485.1 Drosophila mayri | reverse complement strand
TCAATAAACAAACGATTTAATTTTTTTGAATTTTGACGATGCAACCCCTTACAAAATTTGAAAAATTTTTTTGGCTCATTTTTTGGGAATTTGAAGTTCAATTATCATAACTTGGCCAACAGGAAACTAATTTTGAATCGGAAAGCTGTTCTATGCTAGTTTTCAAAAGGCTAACAAATCTGCATACTTACTTTTTCAATAAACAAACGATTTAATTTTTTTGAATTTTGACGATGCAACCCCTTACAAAATTTGGAATTTGGAAGTTTTTCAATTATCATAACTTGGCCTACAGGAAACTAATTTTGAATCGGAAAGCTGTTCTGTGCTAGTTTTCAAAAGGCTAACAAATCTGCATACTTACTTTTTCAATAAACAAACGATTTAATTTTTTTGAATTTTGACGATGCAACCCCTTACAAAATTTGAAAAATTTTGTTGGCTCATTTTTTGGGAATTTCAATTACCATAACTTGGCCAACAGGAAACAAATTTTGAATCGGAAAGCTGTTCTATGCTAGGAATGCAAAGCCTGTGATATAGAGTTACATTTTATAGCTCTTGCAGCACTAACTCCAAAAGCAACAAACCAAATTTATTACAACATTTTCAGCTATATATTTTTTAGAGCACAGCGACCAGAACCATCTCCGATTTCAGTGCGTATTTTCTGTTATTATTTTCAGCAGTTTTTTCGATTCCCAAACCCCCTCTGCAATATGTCCTCTTCTATGCACATTCTCATACGAGCAAATATATGACCCACGACAGCAATTTCTGTGTTCCCAGCTACCGATTGGACTGCTCCTTTTTTTACATTCCATATGGGTATGCAATCCCCCCTCTATTTTTCCCCAATCACAAGCCCCGGAGTGTCGACGAGACACCGAGCATTATTAAAAGGTAAATATTATTCAAACAAGCAATAAAAACTCCACAAAAAATCGAATTGTTTGAAAGCAAATGTAGCATTTTTATGCACCTTTTGCAGACAAGGATTTTTTGTTTCGTTTTGAGATTTACGAGACATTCGGAGGGGCAGTCACATAAATTCCAGTGAACCGGGGAAAAGGGAACGGGAGTGGGTACCACATGCGCCTGCAGTTGTTTTCGTGGCTCTGTGGCATTCTCAAGTGCATTTAATTAGAGCGACGGCGACTTTCCTCGGCCTAACACAGAGCGTTGAGTCCCTCTCCCTGAGTTTTCCCGTCTCAGTTCTCTTTGTTTGGCATATTTTCCATGTCTACCAATTAAAATGAATGCGTTCATTGATCCGCCCTGCAGTTCCCTTTGCCGTTGTTCTCGTGCATTTGGGGGGGCGGTGTGGTTGTGGGGGGACTGCGGCTTCTGTTGCTTATCGGGCACTATAAATCTTGATACGATGTCATGTTCTGTCTAATTAGCAATATGTCAATAAAATTAATTTAATTTTTTTCCCGACATTTACCGCACGCTTTGCTGCCGCCACAAGGAACCAAAGTGAGGGAATGCTGAGTGTCGAGGGGGTAGAGTTCTGAATAATTCAAATTCCTATTCCACACTTTAGAATTTTTATACAGAATTCTTGGGCTGCTTGAATTGGGCTCGAATTTTAATGTAAAAACAATAAAAACAAGAGGAAAATGTATAAATGTATCGACTGTGGGTTATGTAATATTTAGCAATCTTAAAACTCTGTTAAAATATACAACAATTTTCGTTTAATATCCTTACCAATAATGTTATATATTTTACAGATTTTATTGGATTTTAAATTTAATTTTAGGATGTTTCTAAACTTCAAATTTCATAGAAATACTTTGATTAACGCAAACCAAAGTATGTTTGCTTTTATTTAAATGCTGTTTATTTTCTATAATTTAATCTAAATTGTAATGGTAAATTGACTGCTGTTTTGTGCTTAAAATCATAAAGAACAAAGGGAAATTCGACAAGGAAGAATGTTTTTGTGGGTAACATTAAAGAAATAAAAGGAAATAACATTTCTCAACGTATGTATGTACATTTAATGCGTTTTGCGGTTCGATGGATAAAACATTATTCCTTTTCAGAAGTTGACACACACACATCATTCATTAGCAGAGTTGTGCTACGTCCACAGCTATTATTAATTGGAAAACACGAGCTCTTTATTTGGCAGAGAAACATTTTGAAATAATAATGGCCAAGCAAATGGATTCTGTATCATAACGCACTCACAGTGCAGTGTCCCTGACACGAGCCCACCATAAATTTCACAGAAGCCTTTGAAATATTTGCGAAACTGCAGATGCATCACTGAAATTGAAGCCGACAACAGTTTAGCACCTTTAATATAATTTCCTATAATCAATTATGCGTAACATCAGCAGCCGTAGCAGCAGCAGCAACTACAACAACAATGGGGGCAATGTGGCAGCAGTAATAATCGTCATGGACGAGGCATGCAGCAAATTTACGGCACCAAAATGCGGAATCGACTGTCAACATGTTGAAAATAAATTACGATACATTATTAGCATAGGGGCAAGGGTATCGGGCGAGGGGGCGTGGACTGTCGAATAAATTAGCAAAAGTGCAGCGAGAACAGGACACCAAGGGGTGGCCGGGAGGCAGATTGATTGTTTAGTTTCTGGCATAAATGAAAAATGAAACCCTCTGGAAATTAATTCTGACCTGGAGATGATTTTCGCAGAGGTGTACACTCGGAGTCGAGCACAATATTTAATTATACTCAATGGCCGGACGGACATGCAGGACACACACTAAAAGTGCCATGTTTAATCATTGTTTGGCAATTTGTCAGGCTCCCGCAGAAAAAAAAGCGAAAGAGCGAGCGAGTGAGCGAGGGGCTTTGGTCGACCGTAAATGAAAATGAAAATTAATTGATAAACGCTGATAAATACATTTAATTTGCAACCAAAAATCACATTAATTGCATTACACGCGGCAAACACGACAACAAAAACCCACCGACCAGGACCAGCGACCAGATCAAAAGGACCCACGGACACCGCAAAACAGGGGAAATACATCTCCGGACCAGTGGACTGGACGGGAATGGGAGTTGGGATCAAGCACACACAACAGAACGCCAGGACATTCCACATATTGCCCGCAATTAGCGGAACCAGGACAAGCCACAGTGGAAGGAAGGAAGGACCCGCAAGGTAGCGTTTCTAGCGTTGTCAACAGTCCGTCGAATAATTCGCAAAATTAAAGCCGAGCTCTCGCTTCATCTCTCTCCAACCCCCATTGTCCTGCTGGTCCTTCGAATTCCTGCTGGCCGAACATCTGCGCAAATCGAATTAATGTTCACGCATGATTCCCTTGTTTGTCCTGCTTCGATGACGGTCTGCTTGTTGTGGGCGAGTGTCCTGTCCCGTTCGAACTCCTCTCTTTATCCTCGGCTGCTTAGCAACGCCCCGCGGCCAGCGTTGAAAAATAATTAATTAAGCAGCTTGTTATGAGCGGTGCACTACATTCATGGCCAGGATTTCAAGACTCTATCCCAAGTCTCCAGGTGACTGACTGCCCAAGAGAGCTTCGAGAGCCATTTACAAAAGGAAATCGGTTATAGTGGCAGGATAGTCCCTGATACAGATAAGGCATGACTATGACTGCCAGCTCGCTGGGCCAAAAGCCAAACAAAGGGGCGTGCGGGGCGTGCGATAAAATTAAAAACTGAAATAACGAAAAAATAATGCTCAGTCCGTGAGCCAACACCGTCCTGGCGGCAGTAATCAGGCGAGCTTCGATTTTCCACTTAATTTATGACAAATATAGATAGAGCATTGCCAATAAAAAAAAACTGCAGCATTCTGGGGGGAACTTTTAATGGACTTTTAATAATCCATAGATGCGCACCGACTGCGGGGTTGGTGGGCGTCACAGCTGGTGGGGGGCAGCAAGCTAAACAGAAAGTGTAATGAACCACAGGACACATTGTGCAGACATTTTCCGAATGAAAAGCCATTCAAAGGCGTTCGGCAATGGCCAAACAATAGCGTAAAAGGCAAGGAGAAAAAAGAGCGAAAAGCTTAGATAGGATATAGTCGACTATGGGGTACCCATAAGGACTTTTCGTGGTTGCCCCCCTAAGAAGAAGATAATTAAATCTATTTTGATTTCCATTTTTAAGATTTTGAGTTTCTGCTGGTTTTTATTTGCAAGATACAGTGTTGAATATATTAAAGGAATTAAGATTTGAAAACGTTTTATACAGAATAACCCATCTAGGGATCTTCTAGATATTTCTTTATAATATACCTTTTCGCTACCCTATACCCATGGCTTTCAAAAGACAAGCCAGGGCGAATCAAGGCTGGCTGACTGACTGTCTGTCTGGCAGACAAACAACAATAAAGATAGAAATCAACGCAGACGTGTGCATAAAATATTAATTATCAGCAGTTTGCTGGCAGCCCAAACGGCAGCCCCGACATATTTCCAATGGCTTTGGATCCAAGCCCAGCCCATTCACCCAGCCAGACGGCAACAATGCTCGGTAACTGCAACTGACTTTGGCAGCAGACGCGCGACACGCAACCAACTGCAGAACTTTGGGGGGGCAGCGGGGTGAAGTGCCGAGAGCCAGGACAGTGGGGCATGACTTTGGCATTGGCATTGGCCAGGAAAAAGGGAAGACGAGCTGCCTGCCATGGGGGGGGGGGGAGAAGCGGAGGTCGGTGCTTAAAATTAGTAAGTTTACCAGTTAGCAGCAGCCATCGACTGCAGGCGTGGCACTTCACCGAGACTGAAATGCATTATACGAGGAAGGGTTGTCGTTCTGTGGGGAAAGCCAGTGAAAGGACTGCAGATGGTGTTACCAATGAGTCCTGGAAATATATATATTTTATTTCTTAATCGCTGAAACTATAGAGGTGGCTTTAAGTTGGCCTTTGATTGGTTTTAGTTGGAATACTAAATGCGGAATATGAGTCCATGATATAAAAGGTGAATTTAAACGAAAGATTTAGTTAAAATATAACTAAATTAGAGGTGATATTTTTATATATTCTCAGTAGAATTTAATTTAATATCATAATATTTATATTGAATTTCTTTTCAGAGGCAAATTTTATTTTTTTTAAGTTTGTACAAAGGCAATTCAAGTGTTTTGCCATAATTTCTTTATCAATGAGTGTTTTTTGTTTTATTAAAAATGTCTTGGCATATGCCATATGTTTACCATCTTATCCGAAACCCATTCCCCTGACCATAATCTTCAATCGCATCTGCTACATTAGTCAACCGAGACTTGCAATTCCCAGTTGGGGAATACTTTAAAATGTACACAACTCCCCAATGAATTTTCCAAGAAAACAAAATAGAAATTCGACAATCTACACCCAAATAGTACTTCTTGAAATTGATACACTACATTTTAATTGTTCTCCATTTAAGGCAGCAAAACAAGTTTCGAATTTCAGGCGAAGATTTTTAATTGCTTCGTGGCCTTTTCTCATTAGTTGACAAATTGAACGCCGAACAAAGGGTTGGCTGACGGCCAGACCGTGTGAAAATGGATGTTAATTGGCGTTTTATTGATTATTTGATTAGAGATAACGGGGCACTGTCATGCGACAAAACCATGTGACCCGTTCCGATCCGATACGATCCCCAGGATCGGTTCCTGGAAGGGATATGTAGACAGAGCACTTGAAGGCGACGCTACTGAAATATGCCACCTAAACTAACAAAATGCGCCCAGCTCAGAGCACTTGAAGCCATGAATTTTTAAATGTGTCCTGCCCGCAAGGAGGTCCTGGCACAATGCCACGGGAACTTCACGCCGGGACCCAAATCCAAGGGGGAACCCAACCCGAACGATAATAATGACAATGATTAGTGTTAACTGCGCCGCGTGCGCTGGGAAATATGTTTTCTTAATAGTTTCCATTCTGTGTACTGTGTCCTGTGTACTGTGTCCTCTGTCCCGGCCGGCGCCTATGTCCCTTTCTGTCTCCGCTTTTGTTTTTGTCAACGCTGCATAATTAGACGCCTCGACCCGACCCGCTCCCCCGCTCCCTCTCCCCCTCCCTGCGCGTGCGTGTAATGTGCTGTCGACATTTTGGGTTATTTATATATGTTACACGCACAGTAAGAACTCGTTGCCGAGCTTCAAGCGTAGGGATAATGCAAGGACAATGAAAGGGACTGCGTCTGCTGCTGTTTATGGTAAATGGACTCTGGGGCTCTTATCAGCCGTGTCTGGAACATGTGCCATATGTGGCAGGGAGTCCGATAAAACGTGTCATTGAGGACATTAGGCAAATCCCTTGTCCCTCTGTTCTCGAACCGAAAAGTAAAGTGGAAAAAGGTAATGCACATGGACACAGTTGCAGTGATAGGTTCAAGTGGTTATGCTGGAGATTTCAAGGATTCGGTTTGCTATTGGAAACCAAATGTTTAAGGGATCTGATGTAAAGTTAGATAAACCACCAAGAATGGATCTAGATAACTTTAAAAACAACATAAAGAATAAGTTAAAAAATGCTATAAACGCTCTGTTGAATATCTGGAAGGACACCCCAAGGCTGTATGTGGATTCGGTTACTCAAGCCTTTTAGATCTGCTTTACTTTGGTCTATTCTATGTACAACCCCATTTCAGTCAATTAAAATTCAACTTTGCTATCTTTTTCAATGAGGAACTTTACTTGAGTTCAATTACTCTCGCATTCTGTTGGGCTTTTGGCTTTTGTCTTTCACCCCGATCATGGTGTCCTTGCCTTTCTACCCCTTTTCCAGTCCTGTGCCCACTTCCTTGTCCATATCTATCTGCATTTGACCTCCCATCTCGGCCAGATTTACTTTCTCCCTTCGAGTGGCCAAGTGCCTTTGTTCCTGTTTATCAATTGAGGGGAGGGGAAGGCACTCTTGCCTTGAATTCACTTTCGTTTGTTGTTTAACTGTTAGCTGATATGTCCACTTCATTAAGCTGGCCACAACACGAGTCCACTTCAAAGCATCCACTGAAACCCTTTCTTGCGCCGACTCTTGGCAGCGGATGACGGTTTCCCGGGACCCGCACAAAAGCAGCGACTTCCTTTGAGCCCCAAAATCAATCAGCAGAAGGTCCTGCTGACAAAAGCCGGTCCCGCTTAGAGCTCTGACAGTTGTTCGTGGGGCCGCTGATAAGAAAGATGATGGGCTCATGTCGAACAGACCAGTTCCCTCGTTGGCTCCTCGATCGGCCTCAAGTGCAATTTTCAATCATGCAATTTCCCTTTTTTTGCAGCTGAGACCCCAAAGAATGTTCCATCGGCGGGCCATCATGCGTGAGCTGGTGTGCATGTCCTCTGTGTTCTGTCCTCGCCCACTCCCCGGTGTCGGGGTCCTGTCAGTCGGCTGTGCGTCATTCATTCATGCGTCCGTCTGAAGGCTTTTCATTAAAAATCGTTTAATCCACGCTATCATTTTCCCCTGCGCTGCCACATACCGTCCGCCTGTGTCCTTCGCCTCGTTATCCTGCTTGCCAATTGCTCATTGATGCAAACGTCATTTGATTGTCGTCATTGTTGTCCTGACAAGGACAGACGTTATCGACAGAGGCAGCCGTGGCTCCTGGGAGCGGGCCACGGTCACGGAAGTTGGCTCTTCAATTTGTTTTTCATGTTTCATATCCTGTCACGCCTGCAGCTCACCCTGCGCTACCCTTGACATGTGTTGCTGCGGTTGTGGCCATTACGCACTTGAAACTTTTTCTCCCCTTCGTCCCGTTTTTTAATGCTCTCGATAATTATGGGAGTAAATCCCAAGGACCTCGTCTAATTATGGCCCAGCACGTGGAAGCAAAAGATGCGACGACAAAACGAGTGGAAGCCAGGATGTGGTCGTGGGATGGACCTTCTTTTCACTTGATCCTCCGGCTTCGGGACCAGCTGCTGCTCCCAGGGGAGGATTAAGTTGGCGCAAAACCAGCGTCTCTAAATGCCCAAATCTGCCAGGAAACCTATCAAAAAATGCAATCACAATCGACATGCCATTGCTGAAATTACGCTGGCAGAATGAAGTGAAATTTTAATAAGCCAAATAAGGCAGCCAAAAGGTACATCAGGTGTAAGGAAAACAGCACGTAAAGTGAGCAGCCTCGGAAGAAGGAATCAAAAGGAACTTTCACCGCAAAAGCAGAAGCCGAAGCTGAAGCTGAAGCAGAAGCAGAAGCATAAGCAAGGGGCTTATGTATCCTGCCCCGCATTTCAAATCCAGGCACACTGAGCAGCTCTGGGATGTACGCTCGGTGCTCCTTGTGCCGCCTCCATTTCTTTTTTTTTTTTTTTTTTTTTGTTTTCCCTGTTTTTATGCATATTTAACGGAGGAGGGATCCCCAATAAGCATGCTACAAATAATAAGCGTAGTGAAGCGACTCGCATTATAAACCAGTCCCAGTGCCAGTCCTACTCCCATTCCCCCATCGAAGGTCTACATGAAATTATGCGAGGCTGCCGCCGTTGGCTGACTTCCATCTACTTTATGTTGTTGTTTTTGTTAATGGAGCGAAGCTGCTGTTGCTGTTATTATCCCTGCGACTGTGATTGTATGTTTTGTAGTTAAAATGAGAAGCCAGAAGAAGTCACACAGGAAAAAAGGGTATTAAACTTGCATATAATGTTCACATTTTACTATTTGGCTTTCTCAAGCATGGTTTTAAAAAGAAAACAAATCATAAAAAGTATTAAAAAGTTTATAATAATATTCTGAAATATTTTTTAAAGATTTTTTTTTGGTTTTATTAATACATCTTACTTGTGCTTTTTAGTTTTTTCTTGCAGTGCTCAAGGAGCAGCAACCACCAAAAGACATCGCAGACACGACAAGGCAACCATTAAATGCGCAGCATAAAGGGAATATGCAAAGCGTTTGACGAGACAAAAAAAATACCCAAGATGAACAGCTAAAAATAAAAAAGAATATATTTATTTGTGTCCTGGCGATGTAGGAGAAATAAGAAAGCATTTTAAGAATCAAAAGCCAGGCAGTGGGTGAATGACAAAGATCTTTTAATGAATTCTTTTAGCTTCATTGAAACTGCTGGGTGTTTTTTGTTTTAAAACTTATGAACCTTAAGTCAAGCGAGAAAGTAATGGAAGTTGCAATTACTATTACATAAAATTATACAAATAATTATCATACATCAAAATATTTTATAAATATCCAACCAAAGATGACAAATTAATATGAAGAATATTATTTATTAGCATACATAAAAATACATTTTAATAAACTAAAGGAAGATGCCACATCAATAAAGAATATTACTAATTGCACCATTTTCATTACTTACTATTTTTTTAATTTATAAATAATTCCTATTTGGTCTAAATTATTACATATACTACACACCCACATTATCCTTCAAAGTAACCAAGAAATGTAATTAAACATTGATCCATTTTGTCACGTCTACAAAGGAGTGACTTGCCTCGTACACCCAAGGATATACAAATTAAGCATCCTCAGCTCAGTCGTCATTTTACACCCCTAGAACCATTAGTCTGAGATGCTCTTCTCCTTGCCAGCACCACAAAAGTGATGCCTAATGATGTGTTACCCGCCACCCACCTTCTTGGATCCATTCTGTGAACCCATAAAAAGGTGTCAAGCGGCAAAAAAAAAGAGGAGAAAAAAATAGAATTCCAAATTAAAGCCAAGTGAATGTGGATTTTTTTCCAGAATGATTCTACAAAATATTTTACAGCGTTATGAAAAGATGGCAAGTAACCAAGTCAAACAATGCATAAAGGAATCAGGATAGCCGGGAGGAGTGGGAAAATCATTTTAGGCCTCATTTGGGGGGATGGCTGATTTCTGGAAAACTGATAGAGCACAACGGCTCGGTTATTGAACTGCCTTTGAATCGAACGAGGGCTGTAAAAAGTCGTACCTTATCGTTGTGACAAAACAAATTTTAATCAACATACTCGTCCGCAGCTGTTCAGGATCTGATGCTGCCTGGTCCTGCCTGGCTGATGACATCCTTTTTGAGGCAAACATCACGTTGATTCTTCCTTTTTAGGCGCATTGATTATGGGTTCAGGGACGTGGTGTGGCGGCGGATAATAATAGCTGCTGCTCATGAAGCCGCTGACTGAAGTACTGTTTGATGTTGATTATGGGAAAAGTTGCTGCCGCCTGATAAGCCTTAAAAAAAACTCTCTAGACATGAGCGTGCAAATTTCAAAAAAAATCAAAAACGAAAAAAAAGGAAGAGGAAAAGCGTGAGCAGGGGCTGGGAAAACAAAACAGGATGCTTGATGCCTTCCTCTACTCCGCTGTCCTCCTGCACGTGTCGCCCAAAAAGCCGATCTAATCAAATGGAAGTAAAATGTGTAAAAGGTGGAAAATTCACGCTGGGAGCACAACAGAACCACAAGAATAGAAAATTTCCAGATTTAAGCATAGACGAGGGGAATACACTTTGATTGATTTCAAGGGAGATAATCAGGAAATCGACGTGATCTTAATTTTCACACTTTTGACGCTGTAATATAAATAAATATTTATTGTTAAATGTTATGAAGCAAATAAATAAATATACAAAATATATAGTCACTAAAAGCGTTATTAATTATATTATTTACCTTTTAAAAACTTAGTAGTAAAATATACCCATCTCATAGAACCCAAAAGCACCCATTTCCCTGCCTCGTTCCAAGCTCCTTATCACAAGAATAATACCCCTTGCAAAGGCATAAAAAGAAAGGTACTTTGGAAAATGGAAAATCATAACTCGTCACTCAGTTCCCCGACCCACTCCCGCTCCTGGCGCAATTCACAGCGGAGGCACGACTCTATACACAAAGTTCGCCGATGACTTTAAATTTAAATCCCCGCCCCACTCCGGGAAAGCGAGAGCCCCGGGAAAATGGGAAAAGGGGCGCAATGGCTGTCATATGCTAATTTCCATATGGTCAACCCTTTCGGAGGCAACGACCCAACGAAAATTTTAATAATTTTCACCGAAGTTTTCGCCAGGCTGCAACTTTCCCAGTTCGTCCTCACTCCCCGCACTGCGCCTCCCGCCCCCGCCCCCCTGTCATGCCTTCTGCGGGCTAATTGTATGCTAAACGTTTCAGGGCGGCGTGCGGGTGTCGCCCCGGCAGAGGCGTTGGGAATTGGAGGCTTTCTGGGGATTTGGAGGCGGCTGGGTGGTTTTAGCCAAAGTTTTTGTGGCTCTTTTCGGAGCTCGGCCAGACGACACACAGGCACGCCGAGGGACGACACACACGAGACATTACGGGCGGGCGGATGGCTGTCTGGAGGCAGGGTCATCATGGCTGGGGCCATCCCTATCAATATGATGGTCGGTTAATGACTCTAATTGTCGTCGCCATGTGACTGGATAGCTGATAGCCCCCAAAATACAAATGTATCGCCTGCAAAATTAAAGTAAACCGAATTGCCTGGCTTTTCCTTAAAACACTGCAAAAATGACATCAATCATTGGAAAAAAAGAAGAACAGCAGTTTGGAAAATGGAAACAGCGGCCAAAGGGATACAGAGAATTCTTCCATTACTGTCAGACGGGAGCTCAAGCTTTCAGAAACCGACACGAAGGACGAACTCCTGCCATCTCGGTGGCTGCAATTTCCAGCAAGGATATTTTTCACTTTACCCTGCACGCTGCCAGCGAAAAGGAGGAGCAGGACATAGGGGAAATGGCGAAAAGGAAAGCAACGTCTCTCGCATGACAGCACCAAGCGGAAATTATACATGGAATTCACGGCCATGGCCGACGCCACTTGTTGGCCTCGGCCCAGAGCCCGCTGTCCCACGTCTCACGTTCTCTCGACTTCGTCCTGGTTCCTGGATTTCCTTCTGCGATGTTGCCAATGTTAATCGAAGTTGGGTGCAGGCGCTGAAAAAAAAATGCTCTTCGTTCGGTTCGTGGCGTTATCTCACGTATTGGGGCAGACATAAAAACAAATTACATGTTGCGGGTTGGGGGAAGTGCTGCTTAAGCGGCTTTATGTACAGAAATTGCAAATGGCATTTGTCTCTGTCGCTGGCTGTCCTTGTGTTGAGCCATTTCCGGTGTTATGACTGTAGCTTCCGGCTGCCCTTTTGTTCTGTGCGCTGGCACGGGCCAAAGTGCAGAAAAAGTTTATCAATATTGAAAAGTTGTGGCGCATATTTATTGTTGTCTGCCCGATCGGCTCCCGGGGCATACATACTATATATAGAGATACATGGCCATAGATGTAGTCATAACAATAAACTCGCTTCATAAATAAGTTATTAGTCAGTGTTTCTGTTCTGGTGGGTTTCTCCATCATTGAGGCTCGGTTTATGGCCATGAAATGACAGTTAGAAACTCCTTCCCTGCCTCAGTGATTTTTAAAACCATTTCTTGGGCAATTTTCTACATTAAAAATGTACGTCCTGAAGGACAATCAAATATTTATCAGTGTAATTAAATCAGCCCCCAATAATTATCCCATTTCCATTTCGTTTGTGTCACCAGCTTAAAATTCGCTTTATTATTTATTCATTGTCTCTGGGCCTGGCCGTTGAACTTTCCCCTTAATAATATTCATTAATTCAAAAGGGTTCTCAGGCTGAATGAAACTTTAAACTAAAGTTCTCCTCGCTCAAACCTGATTTGTAACCCAACTCTTCGAGGAACTTCAGCATCTCCCGCTTTCTGCGGCACTTTGGCAAATGGAATTCGTTTTATTTGATTTGATGGTCGCATTGCGTGACAGTAATTACAAAATAAATGCAAACATCTGCAGCAGATCACAGGGAAAGTCACGAGAGGAAAGTGTTTCACTTTCCCTCAAGGGATGAGGACCGCACATGTGGCCGGGGGTTTGGGTGGAAACTGAAAAGCCACGACTGACGGTTGAGGGTGGCTCAAGGGTCCATCCCCCCATTGTTGTTCTTGGTAATTCGAGTGGCGATGCACACACGAGCCCTTCGCTTTTGATGGATCGTCCTGCCCAGTTGCAGTTGAGACCCTGGGCAACGGAGCGTATTCGATTACATGTGTAAGTTCCGCTTAAGTTTTTCGCTCTTTGTGACAAATTTTCGACAACAGCTGAGACCAATTGCCTGGATACCTTGGTAGCTGCGTAGTTTCCCACCTTTCGGCCGAGATGGTCTATCAATCAAGGCGCAGGCGGGGTCGGAAGAGCAATCATAAAACTGCCATTAAGCCAGAGATGAGCTGTATCATAAATCTCCATCGGTAATCTTGGGGCAAACACTCAAAACTTGCATTATGCACCCTAGCTGTCCGCCCCCTTCGACGGATATTTACGGTATTAACATATTGTTTACTTTCTCCTTTATCTGCGAGTGCAGCAGGGATCGATGCTGGCTGCCACATGCCCCGCCCCGCCCTGCCACCTCCTGGCCCTTGTTGATTTTGCAATTTATCACACGAACTTTTTGTGTCGAAGCGGAAACGGAAATGGCGCAAAAAGCGAATGCGAAACGTGGTCACAGCTAATGGAGCCAATAGCAGTATATAAAATATTAATAATAATAATAAGTGCTCGATGAGGGGCGGGGGGTATCCTTCCGGCGGACCACACACAAGGTCCTCGAGAGGCGCCCAACAAAGGGCTCTCTAATAAAGCCACCAGCCCCAAGAAACAACAACAGGAACAGCACTCGAACGGCCAAAGTTTGCTCTCGAAGTGTGAGTGAGGCAATGAGTGAGTGAGTGAAGTGCATGTGTCGGACATTTTGATTAGCTTTGTGACTGGACGTCTGCCGGAAACGGCGAAACAACAAAAATTTGCTTTCCTGACATACAGTTCGCACTCCATAGGTGGACTCTCTTGGCACCCAGCAAGGGACGTGGCTGAAGTTGGCAACCATTACCAGGACCCAAACTGGAAAATCTCTACTTGTTCTATATTAAATTCAAGCTGGAATGTAAGGAGGTTTGAATTACTTTAAGTGACTCTGAAAATTAAAATAAAATTTGCTCAATTGTTGCCATCGATTGAGGGTGTTAACAATAAATGTTTGATTACTTTTACAACCATCTATATTATCGATAATGACATCAACTGGGACCCAAGTCAGCTAAGTACTCCTAACTCCTGTAAAAAACTTAACAAATATCACAGCACACACACACTTTGCACCCGCCAACACCACTCAACTCCACCCTCTCCTCAGCCACGCTGCAAATTGCTTAGCATACTTTACGGCTTCAATTGGCAATTGGCAGCCTTTGAATTTCCTTCCAGGCCTCCTTCACTCCTTTCCAACCCACCCAACACCACCAACCACCCACTCACACGCCACAGTCCAGGAGAGGCGCTTGACACGGGGGCTGGCAGCAGGCACAAACACCCAAGACTGGCGCCTACCTGTGTCAGCTGACAAGTTGCCAACTTCTGTTGTTGTTGTCGGTTCCTGGGTATTTCCACTTTTTTTTTATGCACAGTGCGGTTCCGCCCCACACCGTGCGTCCCAAAGGCAGGAGCCTTTAAAGCCAGGTTATCGAGGGTCGAGTGAAAAGAAGTGGCATTTGCAGGCTAAAAGGTTCGGTTATATAATATAGAAGGGATTACTGTTATTCCTTTAAACGTATATAAATAGGAATATATGTTTTTAGAGCACTCTTTCTTAAATCTACAAAAAATGTTTAAATAGCAATTAACTTACAGAGGAATACATCTAAAACGAAATCGAATTATTCCTTCAACCGTTCTAAGAGGTTGTCTTTGTAGCATTTCTTTATCTTAAAATCTCCTTAAATAGTCTCTGAAATAGTGTTAAGGAAATCCTAAAGCCCTAGCATTCTGGCCCAGAATTTAGTAGTAAACCTCCTGCTTAACTTTTTGCCATCCTTCCTTCGGCAAACGCAATTGAGGCAACGCCAAACTGAGTTTTGATTGAAATATTGATGGCAATTTTAGCATAGTTTGAATATTCCCCGACTCCCAGACCCGAGCCAGGTGACTTTTCCGACCGTTTTTCAGTTGCAAGCGAAGTGTGCGTTAAGGAGGAGGTGTAAACTGTGGGTGAGCGTGGGTGGCGAGTGGGTGAGTAAGACTAACCAACGACCTTTTCAATCGACTCTCAACAACTTATGACAGCCTGCCTTATTATGACTGTCACGGCTGTCAGGAAGGAACCCTTTTCCCTCGGACTTCGAATATATATTTTCATTACGCCGACTCGCTTGCATTGTATTTTCACAGCCGTCTTTCTCGCTCCAAAGTCTTTAAGCGATTTTCTATTTGTTTTTTCCGAAACCCCCGCCCCACTTCACCTCCGCAGTCTGGCCAGCGCTCACTTTTGACAGGTCAGACAGTTCAGGTGTAAAATAGTTCGCCACGTCAGGCGGCTGCGTTTTCCCGTTGCCTATCTCTTTTCATGCTCAGCCGCTTATTGATTTTCCAACACCTTCTTGCTTCTTTATGGACGTCGGAACAATCAGTGTGACGTCTTGACTTTAAGAACCCCGAACCGAACATGGAGGTGGGTCTTACCTGTATTTTTTTTTATTATTTTCCATCATCCCCTTGTCTTTGATCTGGACCTGCCTTGGGTTTTGCATGAAGTCATGGATTTTGAGATCCTAAGACAAGGTGAGATGGTCCTCTTTTTCTTCTTTTAAATCCTCTGCTTTTACAAATCATTTTGTATAATTACCTTGGGACTCGTCGCTGACCTTTGGCCAGACGTGACTGGCCAAAAAGCTGGACTAGACAGGCGGTAAAATGGTAGATAAATCTATTAAAATTTAGTTACAAAATGAAAAGGAAAGGGTGTTAATATTTGGAGGAAAAACAAGATATTGAAAATTGAAAAGTTATTAGAAAACTAACAAATAAAGCTGTATTTTATATTAGCTTTTATATTCAATTTAAGTAATTTTTAAATTCGAAATTCGATAATATAAATAAAATGTATCTTCTTCTTTATTATTTCCCAATTTAAATTCAAAATTATCCCCCTAATATGCACACATCCCTTCCATATCAAGGATCCAATCCAATATCAGCCTCTCTCTCAGGCGCTGGGCGACAAAAGTTCAGTGCTCAGTTTCAAATCCTCTAACTGATAGCAACAGTTGGGAAAACTTTGTAGACATTAAATCGTTCCAAATATTGCCAAAAGGTGAAAAGAAAAACAACAAACGACCTCTTCTCGCCCACGAAAATCTCCCCCAAATCCCCAGTGACAAAACGACGAAAAAAACTTGCCAGCGTTGATAAGGAACCCTTGGCTCATGCTGCTGCTCCTCGATATCGCATCGAAGTCAGTGTCCCCAGTCCCCCCTTCTTTATTAAGTCAACAATTTGATATGCATTTCTTTTTTGTTTTTGTAAATACTTGCATTACATTACCTACCCCCTATCTTGGTGGGCTTTGGAATTTTCAAAGTTACGCTAAGCTTTGGGCGCTGCAACTTTTGACAGCGTTTGATTGAATGTTTGGCAACGACATCGGGGATTAGCGGAGAGGCCCGCCGGGCGGTTATCTCTGGGACGGAGGTCCGCTGGGGCCACCGCGACGGAGACAGTTTATAATGGACAGAGTTGGCCCTAATTGGAGTTGTCCAAGAGGTGGGGGGTGGCCATGTGGAGGGAAGGTGTGGATGGAAAGTGTTTCCTTGAGCGAGTGTGGGGTCTTTATACATGAGCAGCATCACCAGGTGAGTCGATTTAGAAAGACTGATTCTGTGGGTGGAAATTATTAATTTAATTGAAAAGTCATTAAGAGGTTTATGTATTTGTCAGGAACATCATCAAGCGATTCACTTTTGCCATGTCTTTTTTGCTGTTATAATTAAAGAAATATATACAAATAAACCAATTATGCATTATTAAGTTACACCTTAAATAGTATTTAAAATATTTGACATATTTTTATTTTAGAGAAAATATATATATTGTGAAATTGTCGATATATATTTCTTTATATTTTATTATATTTATTAAATATTTTTTAATAATATTGCCTTATGTTACAAAACTTCATCAACCTTTTTAATAGAGTAGAAAATTTCAAATTGATTTACAAATAGGTGTGCTGTAAATTAATAATTTAATTTAATTTAAAAGTCTATATTTAGTATTTTACTAAAATTATTATTCTGCCAAATTTAACTAAAACTTTTGACTAAAAATAATTTAAAATAAGCTGCATAAACATACAAAATATAATTGCAAATAAAAACATGCATGTAGATTGTAAAATGTTATGTCAAAAAATTCCGAAATGTCAGCAATCTCTTTACATTTGCTGTAACTTGTAAACCTGGCCAAGATGTTCCACCCACCGAAATTACCTTTGTAAATGCTTATCAACAGGCAGCCGCTTTGCTTGCTCTCTTTCGTTCGCTTTCCCTGTCCCATACTCTTATGGCCAACACATTTTCACACTCTCTTCTGCGGCACAAGCAACAGTGTCGTGTGTTCCATTTTCCACCTTGTTCCGTCTTTTACGCCGCCTCAAGAGATGTCAAAAAGAGAGCCGCAACCCGCCCCCTGCTGGAGTTATTACAAAGTAACGTTCGGTTTGTTTTGTTTGTGTGGGCGGTGGGTGGCAGGCGGGCGGGGGTGGAGATTCCAGACTGCAATCAATAATTTTAAATATTTAATGCGGCTGCAGGTGAGAGTGGCTCACTGGAATCTTTTCTGTACGCTTTTGAGATATTTTTTCCCTTCTGTCTCTATGTTTAGTTTCTTAATTAAAACTTTAATTTAAAATGTACACAAAACTATGTGTATGGAGTTTGGAGTCGCATGTGAAAAAAGGCAATTTCAAACTCACCTGGGCCAGCAACAATCTGCACTCTCTCCCAATCAGAATGGGATCCACAAGTGCTCTTTGCTTCTGCTGCCTCTCTTCGACCTTCGTTGAGTTGCGCGCTAACGGTAAAGGAGTCGTGCTCTTTGCCCTGCCGTCGCTGCTCTCCTTGCTCTTCGCGGCGGCAGGAAACGTAGCGCAAGGAAATCGCAAATGTTCCACGTCCACTTTCGTGTGTGTCCTACGGGGCTGGTGTGCGTGTGTGTGTGTCTGTGTGGGTGTGGATGACATTGTGGCGCTCGTTGGGGCAGCTCCAATTGTCGGCTCCAGTAGTCGTTGCGAAACTTTTGCTGGAATAACAGTACCGTGTCGCGCAATTGAAGGCATTTCTCTGTAATCGGTTATCGGTCATCGGACATCGTCTATCTGTTATCGAGCATCGATAACTGGACATCAGTTATCAATTATCGTTTTGTGGCAGGGGAAACGGGGACCCCCCAGGACCCCAGGCTGATAACACCTCTCCCGCAGGAATCTCCGCGAGATTCTCTCAAAAAGTTCAGGTGAGTCCTGGACCCCTCCCCCTCTCCACCCCTATAGAGTTTTCCCACCCGTATTAACCGCCTGCAAACCCCGAAAGTTGGCCATTAACTCGGTTAGATAAAGTTAAACGTCGCCTAATGTCAATTTAATTATGTGAAAATAAAAGTTACTTGCGCTTTTTTCGGGTTTTCAGTTTATCTCAACGTGGTAATGGTTTTATTTGTTATTATTTGTTTAATGAATTCGTTTAAAAAGTTTTATTACAAATTAGGAACCAATTGCAACCGATTTCGGTTGAAAGTGTGGAAAGTGGAGTGAGGTGTCAATTGCCGGAAACTAATTTAAGTGGAAACCGACTTCTGACACACTAAACAAAACCAAATAAAGATGTCTTGAATTTTGCATTTTCATAGTTATAGTTATAGTTAAGTTCAGAAGAAAATAAATAATAAAGAAATTACAAAAATCATTCTAAAGATTTAACATTTATTTAACTAATTGAAATCTATATATAAATTGTAGGTGAATGTTTATATTTTAAGAGATTTAATAGTAAGCAATCTAATTCTGTTCAAAATTGCAAAAGAACCGGTCAGGGACTTTATTTTTAAAAGGTTTATTTATAATAAATTTTCTGATTCATTCAGACTTCACTTAAGTAAAGTTCACACCTACAAAATTATATACATCAATTTAAATGTAAATAAATTGAGTGAGGAAATATATATAGTTAAACCAAATAAAATAAATACCATAGTTCAAGGTGAATGGTATGTGAACATTGCATTTAAGTCTTTCAATTTGTACCAAGATTTTATTATCGCTATAAAAGGGAACTAAACACAAAAATTACAAGCTTAAATCTTTGAAAAAGCCAACGTTATGGCCCAATCGCTCCTATAACAAAATAAAAGGTAGCTACTGGGTTGTACATTATCAACCTGCAACAGAAACAAGTGAAACTGGAAGTTTCAGCCAGAATTTTAAAGCTAATAAACCCAAATACAAGTTTTTAAAGAAAAGCAAGACAGTCAAGTCTTGATTGACTCGTTTGGCAATACTTCCAACTTTTAAAAATAAATTCAAAATATTGTTTATCAAAAACAATGAAAGTACAATTTGGTAACGCTTCCATTTGAATTTTATTTAAATACAAATATATTTTTCTGTCATGAATAAATCTTTAAAATCTTCCTCTAAAATAGACTCTTATCCGCAGGGTATTAATAAATCTATTAATTTGTAAAGCCCATCATTATTTTGTGTCTCTCAACCCTAACAAACTGATTAGCTTCAGCCATCATTCACAGCCCAACTGTGTTTGCTTTGCCAGGGCCTTGGCTATATGCTAACCATGGCCCTTAAAAGGTGAAGAATACGCTTTTAAGTGGCTGCCAGTGCCAGCCATCGGGCAATAAAGGCCGCTACTGTGGGCCAAGCAAATAACTATTGGGCTGAATGCCCGATTGAACCGATCACCACGGTATGAGATAGCCTCCAATAAGCCGGAAAGTGAACGTGGGAAAGCCGGGTCGCAGTTCCGCTTTTATCGGCGGCCACTACTAGCCACTCCCAGCACACTCGAGTGCATTTGCTTTTAATTAAAGGAGAGAGTGCGAGTAGAAGGCCAAAAGTGACTTTTGAAATGGTCAAGCAGATAAAACTGCAATAACTATAAAGCCGGCTGGGGGTGAAATAAGTGTGCCAGTGCCAGTGGAAATGGTGGAAATTGGGGGCGGTGGCGAACCCAAACACGCACAAATTTGTTAAGCGGGTCACGTACTCTGGGAAAGCCCGACGCCCACCCCCGCCGGGTGTTGTCATCAACACGAAAATAAAAATCGAAAATTAAACTTGAAACGCGCAAAATGGCTACAAATGCTCTGTCAGCCCAGCCACCTTCCTTCCCGTCCCAGCGAAAATCGATTTCAATAAACTTTAATTCATTTTCTTTCTGAAGTCATCAATTGGAAGCCTTGAAAGTGACGCAACAAATTAAATGCCAATAATTTAAAACAATTGCCACTCAAAAATATCGAATAAATAAAAAAAGCAGAGCGAGACAGCGGTTTGTTTATGGCTTTTAAATCTAATTAAATTCCCATAAAAAGCGAGAGCGCGGCTAAGCAAGAATGGAATAAAAGTAAATAAATAAAAAAATTATTTTTAACTTCAAACGGTCAGAACGAGAACAAAATGCGGTTAACAGAGGGAACAAACAAATTGGACTGACAAACAGACGCAGAACTGCGAACAGCCGGCGACAAAGGGTTAATGAATGCGTGTGACTGAGCGGCGGCGGAGGCGGGGTCACGCAAATTGCCCTAATGACCTGCATTTTGCATTTGAACAGCGATTTATAAATTATTTAAAGGCAATTCAAGGAGGGTGAGGTGGGTAGCGCGGTTTCGAGAACTTTGCAACTGACATATGTCGCATGCGAGTTGCTAACAAAGCCCCTCAAACCTGTTCAAATTATGGTTCACCGACCACTCATCGCTCAGTGCCTTATTCTCCATTCAAAATCAGAGTGAGGGTCAACCGACCCTAATCTGCTAGCTACTTGGAGTTGCCTTTTAACCAGTTTTTACTACCAACCAATTGGCCTTTATGAAACACTGGCTAATAGGTCCTTGTAGGTGTTGACTGTTAAGGAAAGCAAAATGGGCATGAAGTCTAATGAATTTTGGTATTAATAAGGTTCAAGTATTAGGTTTTTGTTTATAATTTAAAGAAATGTTTAACCTTTAATAAATATTACGGCAGATATGTATATTTGAATTTTTTCCTGGCCCTTAAACTGCTCTTTTCTTAAAGATATTTATAAGTATTGCCTAGGACTCTAAAGTTATCCTCTAAAATTTTTCAAATGCCTTGGAATTTAATTAATAATAAAACCTTCTTTAGTTTAAATGAATTTTAGTACAGATTCCTTGTAAAATCCATTACATTTACCCTTAAAATTCGCTGATATTTAAAACAAGTTCTGGAGCATTTCGCTAAAGATCATCTGAGACGGCAGGTGGTGTCAATTGGATTAGCAATGTTTTTTTGTTAAGGCTTTATTCACGAATTCCCGAGTCATTCAACCATAACGGCCCCAAACCGGCAGAAAACAATCACACAAAGCTGTGATAAGAGGTGTGCGTCGGGTGGTGTTCGCATGCGAGGCTGGGGGCAAGATCCTCCGTTTTAGATTCTGATTCAGATTCAGAACCAAATTCTGATTCGTGCAAAGCTTCGGCGGAGGCGAGAAAGCTTATTGCATATTGTGCTGGCATATATAACAAGTAAATTGCGCTAAATTTACTCAGTCTCATTCCGTGTGCGGGCACTGGGAAAGATGTCAGCGATCGAAATACGCGCCTTAACGCCGGCCGACTACGACGAGGTCGAGGCCTTCCTCGCCGTGCACTTCTTTAAGCAGGAGCCGCTGATGCTGATCCCGCAGGCAGATCCCACCCAGAGCAGGGTGGTACCGGAAGAGTCGGAGCTGCACAAATCCCTCTTACAGCAGGGTCTCTCGCTGGCGGCCATCGATCGGAGCAAAGGTGGCCTCATTGTGGGCGTGGTCTTGGCCGGCGAGATGGTGCCCGAGGACGTAGAGCAAGAGTTCCAAAAGGTCGAGCAGAAGGAGGTTAAGAGCCTGCTAGACAAGATCCATAAGCTCTTGGCACGCGTCGAGAAGCAGGCCAATATCTTCAAGCACTTTGGCGTAGAGCGGGCCCTGTACCTCTATATGCTTGGCGTGAGCACCTCTGTTCAGCGCCAGGGGATAGGATCCCGGCTAGTGGCCGCCACAATCGAGCTAGGCCGCGAGCGGGGATTCCCTGTGATGGCCTCCACCTGCACGAGCTTCCACTCCGCACGCCTCATGGCTGCCCTGAAAATGGAGTGCGTGTTCTCGCAGGATTATGCGGACTACAAGGACGAGCGCGGCGAAGTCATCCTGCGGCCAGCCGAGCCGCACACCAAGGCTAGTGTCATGGCCATCCGATTGTAAGGACATCAGGGCAACGCACCAAAGAATACATGTATCTAAGTAGGCAATGGAATGGAGTTTAGCTAGAAGATTTATATTTTAAAAAGGCTATAATTAATTTAACACAAAGAATAAACTTGTTGTTGGTATTTTTTAAAGAAAAGACAATTTAATATTAATATATTTTAAATAGTTTAATGCCACAAGAGTTCTTCTTATCTGGGTCTATAATTGATAAACCAAAGCTTTTGACTAGGGCAACAATAACTACACGTTTGTAGAGCTTTCATTATATCTTAGTGTTTTGTTTTTAAAAAGAAGAAATCACTCAGAAGAAAGGGAAAGTCTTTTTAGAAATTTTAATAATAACAACATTTACTAAAAAAGGCCACATAAATATGTGTAATTGATTAGAGAGACAACAAAAGTTCAAAGTACAAATATAATATATAAAAAACATGTGGTCCTCATTATAAGACCACATTCGTGGAATAATAAAAATATTTAAGTAATATTGCCTGTTTTCCTTTTTTTAATTGAGTAAAAGTTCGAGAAAATTTTTAAATATTCTCTTTGTAAGTTTTTCTTTTTTACTTATAAAGTTCTTCAATATGTTTTCATCAATCCAATTTAAATTTAATGTAAATTAAATGCAGAAGTATTCTGTATTTAATTTAAAATTAAAAATTAATTAAATTAAATTAAAAAAATAAATTACAGAATACTTCTGCATTTAATTTAATCGCTTTTTTTGATCATATATATATCAGTGTATATCTCTAAATTCAATGCACGAAAAGTGGGCTAACCATAAGTAACTTTAACCAGGCAACTTTAACGCTTGAAGTTCAAACCCAGAACTTTTTCAAGTCCTAACCGCCCTCATTAACTTGGCCTTGCTGCACAGCCTCCTTTGGTGTATTTCATCTTTCTTTATGAGGCAATCGCAACGCTGGCGGCATCGTGCTTGTTTTGCCTTTGTTGTTTTGCTTTTCGTACTAAAACTAATTGTTATTTTATTGTGTTTGTAATCCAATCCACGCCAACCGCATGCGATACATGCGAAAAAGTATCTACAAGATACACACATGCGTGCCTGCACCCCCCTCGTTGGCGTCGTCGTCGCCGTCTTTTCCCCTTGACTTTGTCTTGCTTTTGGAAAAGCGCTGATTACGTAACACATGTGTTTTAGTTAATGTTAGCAGAAGAAAGCTTTTCTTATGTTTATTATCGAGGAACCACAGCAAAGAGCTTTTCTGATCGCACGAGAGAGACATAAAACTGAGAGCCGTAATAATGATTATGTTTTTTTGATAAACGAATCTTCAGTTGCTGATATGACAAAATATTCCCAGTGCTTTGAGAAAGATATAAAACTCTGCTATTATCAGGCATTTAAGACGAATTCTGCCCTTGGCATCTAGATTTTAAATATTTCTTTACTAGAAAGATTGTTTTGTATCTCTGCTTACAATGATGTACAGCAGTTTAAAAGAACAATTTTAAGAGTAAGGAATACTTGTAATATTTTACAAAAATCCCTTCTTTTCCTCACTTTTTGCTAGTATTTCAAATTCCAGTGCCAATAAACAACAAGCTGGAATGTCAAAAATGAGCCCCAAAATGAAACAATAGGCAAATATCCACAGCCCTTGAGAGCGATCAAAACTATTGGAAAGGGCACTGGGGGGATGGCTGGACTCTGTCTGACTGGCTGCAAATCGTCCGAAACCGAGCAGAAACCAACATAATTTACATGTCTGCAGGATAGGTTCGTCGGAGAGCCAGGAAGGCACAGGATATTTGGCAGAGTGGTCGAGGGTCCTGTCTGGAGCGTATGTTCAGCATGTTATGCCAGACCAGAAACAGTTGTTGCTTTCCCTCTGGCCGAGACAGACGCTTGAAAGACAAATAAGACCGCCCAGTCTCCCGATTGCCAAGCCGAAATTTAAAATTTTACATTCTGTTTAATATTGCGGCTGTTGATATGGAAATTTTTAATAACATTCCGTTGACAAAGTGCCCAAAATTATGCACCAAAAATTAGGTGAAAGGGCAGCAAAAAAAAGGAAAACTATCCGCAGGTATGACAGAATCAAAAAAAACTCACACAAAGTACAGTGTGCTGCGGCTATGTCAACCCGCAGCTGCAGGTGCACAGGACTATCTCTGATATTTGCTCTAGTGAATTTTTGATTTATGCCAGCAGAGCGTGACCTAAAATTCCGTGTTCGCACACTGCCAAACTAATTAAAAGTGAAAAGTTGACAACATTTTCTAGTTGAATTTTTGATTTATGGCGCACAGTTGCCTACCGCAGCGAAAAATTTAATGAAAATTCAATCAAAGTTTGCGGCACTCTCCAGCACACGCAGCAGAGGGAACGGGGGACGTGGTGGGGTATTGCAACATATGGCTGGCCAGATGCCCCAGGCCCGGCCTTCGTTTATTTTGTTATTGTCCAAGTTGCCCTAATGAAGATTAATTTAGAACAAGTGCTACTCTCTGTCCAAGCGTGAGTGCGGCTGATTGTCTATTAAAAAGCTGAGAAAAAATGAACTAAAGAGGAATATGAATAGCGACTATATGGTACTGAATAATCACATAGAAAATTCTGTATATATATCTTAATTTTACAACTTTATAGGCAATTATATAGACAGACAAGAGGAATAGTCAGACATTACAAGGTGCATGCTTCTGGTGTTTATTAGTTTATAAGGTCGTACAGGCTTTATTCACCCTTATGAATCCATGAACATGAAACCCATATACCCTTTTTTTGCTACTATTATAGGGTATAGGAAAAGAATCCTCTATAAACAACTCGGCAACTAAAATGTTGAAAGCACCGACTGACTACAAAGATAATAAAGATATGAAGATGACGACACTGTCTCGACGACAACTAAATCTGGAAAAATAAACAACTTTATTCAATTAAATTGTTTGAGACTATTTTTAGGAACTATTGGATAAGTTTTTATATTTTTAAAGGTTATTATTATGAAAGTATTTTCAAGAAAACTTGAAAGGAAAGTTTCTGTTAAACAATATTTTCTGTTCAATCTATTTTTATTATTTAAACCAATGTGCATTCACCTGTTATCAGAAATCTGTAACTGCTTTACGAGGGGATCTCAGCTTCCCTTTTACCTCATGACCTTTTTTTGATTTTATCGGCTGGTAATTAATTTATAAAACAATTTCCAAAATGCAGCGCAATGGGGGGTGCGAGCTTGGTTCATGCAATGCCCTCCCTTTCCCCATAGCCACGAATTCTCCGAAGGGAATTTGTGTTTTGTTAATTAGTCAAAAAATACACACGACGAGCGGAATTTTAATTCAAAAAAGCAGTCTGGCCCGTGCATAATTAAGGCTATTTGAATATTTCACCAAGATACCGATTTCGATTAGGATTTCGTTTCGCTGCCTACACAATGTGTAACGCATTATGATAATTTCCAACTAACTAAGTTTAATTCAGCTTGTTTATCTGATTTTCTTCAAGTGGTTGAACCGCTAGCGTTAGCTTCTATTTAGTTTGTTTATTTTTTCCCCCCATTACTGAATATTCATTTTGTAATTCAACCTGGGGGGCCAGGCATTATGATTAGGATGTTATTCAATCAGCGTTTATCAAGCCAACTTAGGTTTGGGACATGTTTCTGATATGCTTACTTAGTAACTTTATTTTAAAAGAATTTTTTATGTATGAAAAAACAATTCCCAAAGAGACCGTAAGCCGCCGAACTGCATATAAATTTGAAAATCGATTCGAAAACTAACAAAACAAAGTTGCAGAAACCCAAAGCAGAGACCTAAAAAAAAGATATTAATACAAAATGATTTATGTGTCTGCTGCACTGCGGTTCTGTCCGGTGCCAGCTTGGCCTTGCCGAAACCCGACTATTGGCTATAGCGGTTGTTTCGCTCACATTTTGTTATCTCAGGACGTTAATCTATGCTGGGTCCTGGGAACTGGCAGACCTGCGAGGCGCCTGCGCAACAGGTAAGGCTGCATGGAACTGAGAATTGCTCAAGTATCGATCTTTAGCAGCGGGCGTGTGCATGGCAAATGCTCTCTGATTTATCGGTGTTCTTAAGAGAGGGAATATCTTTGGCCCAGCGTCAGCCTTGGTCACGTTCCTCTGCTGCTTCGCTGTGTTGTCGTCGGTTGACTTCACAGGCCCCGTCCTCCGATACCTGCAGAGTAAAAATAGCAAAGCAATGCCCAGGGAAGAGGTGGGAGGGACGACGGATGCCCATCGGAGGGTAAAAAACTATGCTAGGCGTTGTCCGTAATCGGATAGTACTACAAAGGGACTTGAAAAAAAGTCGAAAACACCAAATCAAACTGACATATCCATTGACATAGCCTCTGTTTTTTAGGTGCTACAACTTTAAACTTATTAAACTTTAAAGGCAATCTTTGTCAGCATCAGAATTAAAGTTTTCTACTTTAATTTTTAGTAATTTATATCAATAAATCTGTATAGAAGCTTCTTGCTACTTCCCCGTCTGCACTTCGACCAATGTCGTGTCCTAAAACTGCCATAATTTCGTATCTCAAACTGTTTACACTTAGCACTCAATCAACCCTCCATCGATCACATCAATCAAATGGAAACTCCAAACACAAATCGCAACAAAAAGCTGGCCAATGCACTAAAACCAAGTCAACATAACCTCGATTTTCCCTTGGCGTTGGCTAAATCCAATTTAATGCCAGCCCAGCCCCGGAATAAGACAGCTGGAGAAAGCAAGGACCAAACTAATCAAGGACATGAATGCACAGCAAGCAGACAAACAAAAACTTGGACATAATAAATTGGAAAAATATAGAAAAATTACTATGGAAAATTATGACTTAAGTTGGCGGAGCTAACGTGAGCGAAAGTCATTTGTAAAGCTGGCCAGACGACGACAGAACTCGCAGGGGACTCGCTGCTCTGCTCAATGGTCACTTGCGGTCATTAGGCGCCAGCTGACCACTAGAGGGGTCATCGCATATTAATAATGAACGCGACTTTATATAGAAAACTTCTGGCTGCAGCCGGGGAAATGGCTCGCAATAAAATTGACACGCAAAGTGTGAATTTGTCACCAGAGGAGACCAAGGTCGGCGACATAGCTTTTCAGTGACAACAAGGTCTTGACGGGTCAAAAAATTAAGAGTTAAAACAAAGACACATTATTAAATAAAGATTATACCAGTAAGCTTAAATTATAGAAGCTATTTATATAGACAGAAATGAAGGCAAGTCAGAGGTTAAAGGATAAAAAATTGATGAATTTCTTGATAGAAACAAGAAAACAAACATTCCTCTTTTTTATTTTTTATTTTAATTAAATGTTAAGAAACGCTAAGCTTCTTCTAGCAATACCCCCCAAGGTTTTAACATGAATGTAAATATTTCATTTCCAGCACTTCTTGAGTCTAAACTATTTGGTCAAATTAGCCCGAGGAATATTCATGAATCGCCAAAATGCTAATCATATTGCACATTAACTTCCTGCCTATGTGAGCAAATATTTTTTTCTTGGTGGCTTCCCGTGTGGAAACTTTCTAACTTCGGGCAGACACTGCCGCTTGAGGCCAGACGTAAACACACGCACACACACATAACACATGCTTACCTTGGCAAATAGGAAAAACAAAATGGAAAGACCCTTCCCAGTCCGCTTTTCATGCCATATCCTTTTGCTCTGGCTTTGCACACGAAATGGCAGAAACGGGATTTTCAAACATATCGCATATACAAAATGCAAACATGTCTGGCAAACACAAATCCCATAAATGTTTTGTGCCCCTTTTGGATGGGATGCTGCTGGGTTTTGGGCTACGGTTTAGTGATAAAAACTTGCAAAAAATATTTTCATATGTGAAAATGTGTAAAGTGTAAAAGTTGGTCTCTCTACCGTTGGTGAATCCTGGCTGCTGGCTGCTGGCTCCTGGATGCTGGCTCCTGGATAACTCTTCTTCGTTTTGTTGCCTTCTATTCCACTTTGTTTTCTGCTCTGTGTGCTCTGCCCTACTCCGTTCTTAGCCACCTTTCTACGTTTTTTTTGTCTGCTCTGTTTGCACTATGTGAGCATCAGGTGCTGTGGCAAAAGAAATTACAACAAATCCATTTGTAAAATTGCAAACCGAGACCGAGGCATCTCCTCCGCTTATCCAGTTGCCTTTGATGGCCTTTTCGGTGCTCGTTTTTGGCCAGTCAGCAGCGATGTGTTGTTTCACAGACATGTGGCGATAAATATCGTAGTTTTACACAAAACAAACATATATATTTTTAAATTAAAATGAAAAAATAATAAAATAAAAATATCTGCATAATTGAAATATCCTTTTAAAATATGTATTAACAACAACTTGCATTTAGAGACACAATCTTAAGATCCTTTTACACTTTTTCAACTTTATTGTAAGGCTTCCTTTTCCAGAGGCTGACCACTCCCTTTGGCACTCTCTCCTGTAACCAATTACAGGACCTGCTCTAGCTCCCAGTGTTCTCGGCTCGGAGCTAGCTCCCTCCTGTCATTATGGACTCAAAAATCAAGATGGAAGCCACTCACTCGGTGCCTGTCATTTGCCTGGGCAAACATTCATCTTACTAAAGTTTGCACAGGCTCCACCAAATCGCATGCCCCTCACAAAGCTTTTCGGCGAGAGTGTTCCCTTGGCCCAGGGCCAAGACATTCATCAATTTGTTAGGAGAAGCCTGCAAAAACACAGCAGAACCAAACGGCTGAAGCCGTTGCTCAGAAGGAAAGGAGCGAAAAATTGAAACGAACTGCAACTGCAGCCTGCACATAAATTTGGAAGAGTAAGTGCAGCGTCCTTCTGCCCAACGCAGCGACGCCACTCCAAGCTGCCAATCCCTTCCGCCCACTGCTCCTGGTCAGCAAACTACACACACGTCAAATTTCAAACAAGTTCGGCTGCCGTAGGACATGCAACAAACGACCAAAACTCCTAGACACAGGTAGCTGGAAAACCGGAAAAAAGTCTGGCCTGGGAGTGGGGGCTCCCTGAATGCCAGACTCCTGCGGAATGCAGGAGCTGGAGCCGGAGCCAAAGCAGGAACAGGAGACGGAGCAGTGGCAACAACAGAAGCTGGAGCACCTGGCATCTTTTTTTGTCTGCGCTCCAGCCGCCTTCTATCTTATTTCATGGCAACAGCCAGGGCAACAATGAAAATGCCCAACTGCTGAGGTTGAGGCAAAGGTAAAAGGAATTTCCGAGCTCAGGTTTTATGCATAGCTCAGGTGCACGGCAACCGAGGCGCTGCTGATTTACTTCTGCCTTAAATAGCCGCAGGTGAGGTTTAAGGTCAACAGAGTTGCTTGTTTAAAACTACAATTTCGCCCTGTTTTTGGGGATACGAAGGCTGGGCTTGGCCTGCCCTTTAAGATAAAAATGGAATTATGGGTTTGACGCCTCGAGCCTGGGGAGAATGAAATGATCTGTATGCCTTTGATGATTAAACGAAAATATAATTACCCTTTAAGATGGGTATATCCTGGAGTATTCACAAAATTATGCTAAATTGTATGTACTTTATTTTAGATATTTCGAAAGTTGGGCCTTCGCTGCAATTGCAACTCAGACGCTTCAAGTTTGCCCATCGGAATTATTTCTCTCAACAGAAACAATAACTGCAGCTGCTCATCACGCCCAACTTTTACTGTTCGCCGTCAAGTTCCCCCCGAATCCTTGCCCATAACCTGTGCCACCTGTCCGTTGGTGGACTTTCTTTTTCGTCTGAGGCAAAGGCAGAGGCAGAGGCCAGCTCACGTTAGTTTGGGGAATTGCAAATAAATATTTTAACTGCAGTTGCAGATTATTTTAGTGCTACGGCAAACTCCACAAGTCGTAACAATGCGGAGCAATGGCAACTGGGGCAACTCGGCTTAGATTTCTCCGGGGAGCTATGATAAAGTGCGCCCCGTAACGAAGACAAAACGTCCGGCAAACTTTCGGTGTGGTTGGGGAAGGGCTCCCATTTCTTTATTCAGGCTCGCACAATTTCAATTCACTCGACTACTTTCTGTTTAGGTGATAGTTCCTCATATAGATACCAGCCAGGACCTCCTGGATGCGCCGACGCCGCTTGTCCTGCATGAGAATCGAGACCAGGTGCTTGGGACTCACGCCGCGGTTGCTTTGGCGGTCGAGTGCCTCGATCTCCTCCTCGGAGACCAAGTCCTCGTCGCGATCATCGTGGGCCAGCGATGGGGCTGAGTTAGAGTCGGGTGCCTGCTCCACGGCTGCTCCATCCTCGGCAGCCTCAACCACATCGGAGTCATCTTCGAACAAGCTGCCATCGGAAAGATCGTCCAAGCTGAGGCCCTGCAGCAGATCGGCGATCGTGGGCACAAAGGCACTGCGACGGGCACTGGTCGAGTTGGTGCTATTGGCGCTGGAGGCTGGCAGGTAGATGCCCTGCATGTTGTTGGGGTTGATGATCAGATAGGTGGGTCCGCTGCCGGCAGACTTTGTGTACTCCATTCCGGGATACGGTGGCGGAGGAGGACGGGGTGGGGGTGGGTGTGGATAGTACGGGTAGTAAGGATAATGTTGATGGTGTGGATGGTGATGATGATGCCTGTCCTCGTCGTAGTCCGAGTTTTTGCTGGGCTGCTGGACTATAATGATGGGTTGCTGTGAATTCCGGTGGCTCTCCTGGTTGTCGCCGCGCTTAAGGTTCCACAGCAGTCGGGGCACAATCTTGGAGAGAGCTGCAAGGATCAAGGATTTAAATACACTCAAAGTGTTACCATTAAGGACAAGCTGTCTTACCACTCTCCATTTTGGCCCTGCCAGCAGCATTCTGCTCGGCAGCTGCCAGAGCCAAAAGGGCTGCCAGGAAGACCAAGGTGCTAATGGTTCTCATGGCTTCTGAAGTTGACTATGTTCTTACTTTGAAGGTGTAACCGTTTTTATACTCATTCCCCAGCATGACTCGTGCTGAAATTTTGCCACTTTTCAAGTGCTAGTTTCACAGATGATTCACTTTGCTACCGAGTCTAACCATATCACCTCGTAAATCAATTGCGGACCCTCCACTCTATTTACGGTTGTCGTTAAAACCGCTTCCCTTGCCCGGGAGTTAGGCCTATTTAATGATCGATTTAGCACCAAGTTGTCTTCTGCAGATTTCCCTCAGATATGCGTACTTTTAGCTCGGTGCTCTAATTTGTTTAGTTTATTGACTTTGTGATCTGTGTACACAGGTCGGCGGACGGTCCGATCGGATAATTTGCCTCGGGTTTCATTGAACTTTTGGGGAGAGTTTAGAAAGGCAAAGGCCCGCTTTCGCAGCTGATTCATTAGGGTTTAATTGTGGTTTTTCCAAAAATAAATCAATTTGCTTTGAGCGCATCCAAAGATAGTTTTCAAAGGGATTCACATAATTTCCGTACTTCGAAAAATTCTAAGTAAATTAAGAAACAAAGACACTGAGTGTATGAATAATAGTTCGAATCAAATACCCTTGGCATAAGCACAAAAAGCCCCCTTCACTCCACCCCTCCATGCCATTTGATTCCCTGAAATAAAATCCATTTCCTGTTCTGCGACTAAGCAAACATAGCAAAACAGTGTACAAATCTCGCACACTAAAAGCAAAATGGCAAAGAGCAAATACTATCTGAACGAATATCCGTTACAAGGCCCAGGAAAAGCGAAAGTCGGGCCGATGCCGTTTCATCCTGCGCAATCAAAGGCCAAAGACAACAATAAGTCCTGGAGAGCACACGAGGTAAATATTATTTAAAAAACCGAAACACGTAGGCGACACAAAGTACAAATCGCACTCAATCAAAATCACCTCAAGACCGCACACAGAGCGAAGCTTTCCCAGACGAAATCCCACATTACAGCTGCAGAAGTTCGAGGAGCAGGCGCCATAAGTAAAAATAAATAAGGGGATAGGGAGCACTCTCCCTGGCCTGAGATGGCAACAGGAGCCAAAACCCAAGACCAAGAACTCAACACAGAAAACTGTCATGTACGAGGATTTAGCAGATTTAAATTCTATTTGGCATAGGCGATGGGTATGGGTAACCGGGGAGTGGGGAGAGGGCAGTCGGGAGTGGAGGAAAGACTAGAACCAATTTTTTTTGTAGCTCAGCCCGCATGGAAAACACTTTGGGGAGCTGTCATTTAAAACTGACCAATGGCATTTGGAAAAGATTTACTTGCTTTTGTCTAAGGCCGAAGGTTCAACTATCTAGTGGGTAATATATATCGAACAAGAGAAGAGCTATGTTTTTGCTGTCAAATAATAAATAAAGTTTATTAGAGAGCACACATTTTTCAAGTAATTTTGTATAAGATAGTTAGTCACATTATAAATAACTTTTATATCAGACAGTTTATTTAAGACATCTTTAAAGTGTAGAAAAATTAAAGCCATATTAATTTCCAATCTTAATAATAGAACCCTCTCAAAAGACATAAAACCAAACTGCATTCTTTTCATTTTTAGAAAGCACTGTCAGACCTAATTTGGTTTGGAAAAGTGCTCTATCTTCCTTTAAATTTTAATGTGACTACACCTTATGATGGCTTCAAAAACTAGGACGCCCATGAAACAGTTTTGGCTCTGTCCTAGTCCAGCTCCCATGTCCGGCCACTTAGGCAACATTAGGTCGCCTTGGTCGAGGCTGCTTTGCTCTGCATGCGAATATTTATCGATTGCCATGACAATCCAATTCGTTATGCTGAAATCTAGGGGCTCCGCCAAGCAGGCCACCTGCCCGAAAGGCGCCAGAGCACAATCTCAGCGGGACACCCGCCCATTTGGGGGGTGGACACAGGACGCAGTTCCCTTTGGCCGAAAACGGGTATAAATGAAAAATCAGCAACAAACGGCACTGGGTCCGCATGGACTCGGGTCCGCCCTGGCCCAAATTTGCATCTATTCCGGCATTTTTACGTAAATTGGCAGTTAAGACAGAGATAGACAACCCTCAGCCATGTTCCCTGGCACCGGGGGAGGGATGAGTGTTTGCAGATACGAGGAAAACTGGCACGAGGAACTCTCCTCTGCGTTTTGGTGCTTAATTAAAGCTGTTGTGGCCTCGGCCAGCATGCAGACGTGTTAATCTACAGGGTGCTCCGATGGGCCCAGATTGGGATAAGTGAAGGATGCTTGGAATTTGTTCGAAAACTGTGGATCTTCTGTGAGATGACCTAAGCTCAAAACCAATTGGTGGTTTAATAAGAGCATCTCACTAGTTGGGAGAAAGGCTAATCAATAATTTGATAGGCGAAACACTAGGAAATCTTACCTAATGATAATCTATTTATTGTTTATAAACAAAATTCTGACACAGTATAAAAAACTTTATTGTTATTTTATATTCTTTAATATAGTTTCAAAGTATTTTATTTTTAATATATTTTCCTTTATCAATACGCACTTATGGCTTATACTCTGTATTGAATCATTCTCAGCCGAGAATAGCATTTCCCTCCATTTCCGGCACGCTGCAAATGCGCTTGTGACGCGTTGCCATTTCACTTCCGGCGCTGGACCGTCATGCTTAGCTTCAGCTACACTGCGGAAAAACGTGCCCAATGGGGGCTGAGGGGGAGGTCATCCCCGGCTGATTCCCAGCTTCTGGCGGGAAACGAGCTTCGGGTTCTCCCAGTGCAAAGCAAAGCACAGAGCACTTTTGGTGGCCACTCAGCAGCACAAATTTTCGGCAGCACGCTTTTCCGGCTTGCCGACGCAGCAGCAGCAGCATAGAGCTGGCCGCCCACTCCCTCCAGCCCAGCGTCGCCCTCAGCCACTCGACCTTCCTTGGAGACGGAGCCTCCGCTCACTCTAGTTCAATAAGGATTTCCGTTTCAATTCGTGCGCAGCGCCTTCGCTGCTGCTGCTGCTGCTGTCCATTTTCATTTATCGAGTTTTTCACTTTGACGACCTTTAGGCCCGAGGCTCAACTTTTTACACTTTTAGCAGCATTTCGGCCGGCTTGCCCCCTGTCTCCTCCTTCGCTCGCATTAGTTATTTATTTTTACTTTTGTGCTGATTTCATGCGATTGCTTTGCGACTTTCGGTGTTGCTCTTTGTGCTTGATTTGCTTTCCAATTTTCAATGTGTCACTTTATGAACACGGCCATTAATCAAAAACAAAAAAGGCAGGGTGGGGTGGGGAGGGGAGGGAGGAAAAGGAGCAAGGAAAGTGAGCCAAGGAATTATTGCTTAAATAAGCGTGTTTTCCCGGGTAATGGACGGGACCCTGTGAAATGAACCGACCACAAAAATGGCCTGAGTTGGCATTTCCACTCGCTGGCTGGAAAGTCCTTTGGCGCAGCTTTTATTGATTTTGCCTTCATGCGCCATTTGCGCGGCCACTGTTTTGCATGCCACGCCTCAACACCCATTCAACACGATGTAAGATTTTTCCTTTTTTTTTTTTTTTTTTGGTTAATAATTTATAGGACTCGGCCAAAAAGAAAAGGAACAACATTAAAAAACTACAAATCAATGTGCTTGCTTGGCAAGTGGCGAGTAAATATTTCCCGGAAGAGGAATTGCGGTTGAACTCCTGACCGAGAAAAGGGACACTGAAGGAGTAAAGATATTCCAATTGATTACCTTTTAAAGTTGAGGTGAAATCTGCACAACATAAAGATTGTCTCTCAACTTTTCTTTAAACATATTTTTTAATATCCCTTTTAAGCAACAGTAAACCAGCTTTAAAGGTTGCATCTGGTAATTTTTTTTTCCGAATTTAGGCCTGCATAAGTGGCAATCAACCAGCAGCCACAAAACACTGGCATTACAACATTTAAATATTTTTAATTCCCCGCACAGGCGGCGCAGTTGAAAGACCAACCTGGCAAGTGACATAAAATTAAAATCAAGTCTTGTGCGGACAGCTTGTTCTAGGCCCGGCAAGACAAAGACCTTACCCAGCCAGCTTTTTACTTGGAGTGTCAAGTGTCAACACCGAAATGATTAGATAGGCGTTGCCGCTAACAACTGTCCCCTGCTCCGTCTTTGGCTGCGTCTCTGACACCGTCTCCGGCTCCTCAAGGGGGCGTAACCGAGGAGGAAACAGCAAAACCCATTAAACGGACCGAGAGGAAGACATTCGCGCACTGTCAGCGCCAGCTGTGCCTCGGTCGGGCAATATCACACCTCCTCCTCTGTATCTGTCTCAGAGTTTACGGCGTAGTTTTGATTTCGAAAATATTATGACGACTCTGAAAGTTACAGCCCTGCGGAAAACTCATTCGCCTCGAATCAAAATTATTTCTGGCTGCAGTCGTCATTGGATCGGCTGCTCCTGCCCCTCTCGTTACGTCTTCATCACTCACATTTATGGATTTGTAATTTTAATTTTTCCTCGCACTTGGCCTTTCCTAACTAGTCTGGGAACACACTGGCAGCTCCACCCACTCAGCGGAGCAGGTTTCAGGGATCGCAGAGGAGGCCACACTGTGAAAGAAATTAGTTTATATAAATTTTGTTAGTAAATTACATGAGTTTCATACATTAAATTAATGTTTTGCACTGTAATTAAAGCAGAAAATGAATTGAAAAAACTTCCTTAAATTCTAAAATAAGTTTGGAATTTATTTGCCACATATAAGGCTCCTTTATATTCTTATTTTCGGCGGTATATAATTTATTTTCAGTGCAGGGACATGTGCCCCTCTAGTTGCGTGCGTCTGCGGGGGCGTGGTGCTAGCTGTGAGCTGTGAGCTCTACGCCCCTCTGGGCCATCTTGACAGCTCTTCGAAGCCATCCGGCGAATCGTTTGCATTTACGACTGCTGGGGGCAAAGGTTTTTCGCCTTTTACGACTCTTTCCATCGTCTGTGCGGGAATTGTGCATTTGGCCAATGCCTTCAGATGTCTGGAGAATGGGAATAGCTTTTGAGGGAAAGTTGGCCAACAAGTTTGTTATGTTGTGTAACCATTTTTTAATTCTTCTCACAAATTATACCAAAAAGCTACATTTTGGGAATACAAAATATAAACATGATTATAGGAAGACGTTGTGGAATAAACCATTTAATTTGTCGACATCTGAAAGAAAAGAAAAATCAAATATCTTTTATTTTTATTTCCGATTATTTTAGATTAAACTCTCAATCTTGGAGTGTACCCAAAATATGCAATCGGAAAGTGCAAATTGTTGTATTGCAAATTTCTCACACCGCGCATGCGCTTTTCTTTTCATGCTTTTCCCCCCTTTTTTTAATTGTAAGCCGGAGACCCAAAACTTAAAATCTGCCAGGTCACAAACAAAAAAAAGAGAATTGGTCAAAGTCCCGGCAATAGTGAATATTTATAACACCTCCGATTCGCCTTTTTTCCCCCACTCAGCCAGGCGGCTTTCCCGGTCTGACCGCCTGCATTTCCGCTCTTTGTTGTTCCTGCCGACGCGTCTGGGACGACTTGGCTAAGGTTAAGGTTGCAGACTTTGAAAATAAATGCGCAGAAATTACGCTGCAATTATGCGGCGTCGGAGACGTGGAAAAATTATGGCTCTGGGAATCTTTCGTTTGGCTAAGCGAAAGTTGCCCCGCCACACGGGCAACCCAACCCCGGCGACATATAGTTTATGGCTGTGTAAGTGTAAGAGAAGCTAAAAAGCTGGGGACCTAAGAATTATAGCCAGAAAAAGAGCCTAGTATGTATGTTTAGGTATGTATTCAGGGGAAATTTAAAAAATTGCAGTTGTCGCGGGAATGAAAAGAGTTCTAAGGATTGCTTAGATATATGTAGATGTGGTTTGTAATATAATTTACTTATTGCTGGAAGAGATCTTAGCCTTGTTTTTTTCAGAATTTGCAATTAATAAATTTAAATCTAAACAACATTAAAATATGTATATCCTCAGTATTATTTACTTGGGAATTTTTTAAAGTATTTTTAATACATCAATTTCTACAATTTAATCACATTAATATTTATCGTACATTTTATTTAAGTCTAAATATATCAGAAGCTAAATATATTTCAGAGAAATGAAGGATATATCTATAATTTCTAAGAATATTCATATCATAAAGATGGTTTCTAAACAAAAAGCTTAATTAAAAAACATAATTAACTAATTATAAAGATCCCAAATCATATAGTTAAATCATAAATATACCTACCCACCACTGTCTTTATGTTTTAGCAATCTATATCTTCCAAGTTCAGTTTTACTCCAATTACTTTCGCCATCATCTGAACTCCCAAAACTGCCGAACATTGTTGGTGTTGTCGGCATGGCTGTTGCTGGTGTTGCCGCCACCAGCTGAGTCACTAAAAAGTTGCATTTTATTTGCTCTTCAAGACACGACGCCAAAATTATGGCACTCCTCCCTCCCTCGTTGCCACCATTCGCCTGGGCCTGCCCCTTGCTATACCCTTTCTCCGTTTCCATTGCATTTGGCTTTCTTCTTTTTAGCTGCGCGTTGCTGTGTCGCTGGCATTTAATTGCCACATGCAACACATGTTGCCGACGACGACGACGACAACAACACCAACGCTCGCAAAAAAGGACAGCTTGGAAAAATTAATAGAAAAACATTTTTTAAACCATTTTTTAATTTCGGCTTTGTGGGCGTTGGACAACAACAGCATACCAAAAAGTGGCGGAGGATAGGAGGAGAGACGAAGCCATTTTTTATTTCTCTTCATGGTAATTGTGGTTAATGTTATGGATATTTTATGTGGGAAATAAGTAGAGCCAGACACTTTTGCGAAAGAGACAAGGGGAATGAGTAAAATGTTGGATGATGGGAATTTAAATGGAATTTGTGATGGGAAATGAGATTCTCGTTGTTGGGGAAAAAGGTAAAGTTGCTAAGAGTTATGAGAGAAAGAGAGAACTATTTTGACAATTTAAGATTGTTTAATTTTAAACTAAATTAAAACATAATTTAATATCATTTTCTTCTCTCTGGCAGTACGCACATCCCTCATTCATAAACCCATCTTCTGCATTTGAATATTTCGAGCCGCGGGGCCGATCATTTGCCACTCCACCTCGCAACCGGCTGCTGTTGCCTCATTGCAGTGGCGACCGTGGGGTTGCGGGGCACCGAAGTGGGCAGTTGCCGCAGAAAAGACCTGCCTGTGGCCATAAAAACTACTAGTCTACTCCGAAACTCCGCTCTCCAGTTTCTGTATGCTCAAGTGGCGGGCGGGATTGTTGCCATAAAATTGTATGCCTTTATTTTTGGCGACTTTGCCGGCGACAACAGCAACAGCAACAGCGGCAGCGGCAAACAACTAGCAACAACCAGTCGCCAGCCACTGAAATGCGGCACATTTGCAACTTTGCTGCCACTTCCACTGTCAAGTTGGCGTAAAATTTTTCATTTCGCATATGAAAGGAAGTGTGGGCGCCAGATCCCCCAGATGCCCCCCATCCTGCTAGCTCCCTTTGTCGCTTGCTTTTCTTTTGCTCTTTTCTTTTCACATTTTATTAATTGCTCGAGTGAATTTTCGCGTCGGCAAAATGCCTGTGAACAGTTTTCATTTTGTTTGCTGGAGCCTTTTGATCTTTTCCTCTTGAGACACTTTAAGCAGATGAAAACTATCAGACGTCGAACTTTGGCCACAGCAGATGTCAGCACAAGTGACGACACATCAGCAAAGAAATAAATTCAATGGTCTTTTCAATGATTAAAGAGTTAGAAATTTAATTTGAAAAAAAACATGGTTATAATTTTATGTATAAAATTTGTTTGAATATAATTTAGGCAAATATCTGAAGACTTTCTTGCTGGCCAAAGACATTCTTTGATGGGAGAATTTTAGGAGAAACAAAATAAACTAAAAAGTCGAACATATTTATTCAATTGTTTAAATACAAAAATAAAGGTTCTTGGGGATAAATAAATAAGTCTTTACTAAGCTTTAAATTGGTTTAATTTCCTAAGAATGAAATACAAGTGAAAACGTCTCTCTGATTTTAATAAATTTTATTTGTATTACTTTTATTGATCAAATACCCACTCAGATGTGTAATTGTTTACGCAACTAATTTCTCTTTGATTTCTTTTAAAGAATTAAAATAAATTTAAGCCTTAAAATTGTGATGGATATTCTCAGGAATTTATGAACTCCAACTATATGGTACTCTGCCCAAAAAAACTTTTTGGCAACTAGTTTTTTGGATGCTTTAAGTTTGCCACTATTAAACACAGGCACGGCTGTCGCATTTCCGGCTGTCGGAGGAGGGGCCTAGACCCCCTAAACCCCCCCCCCCTCCTTCCGCCGGCCGGTTGTGCGCGGCACTTTCGTTCAGTTTTTCGCGCTGTTTATATTTTTGTATTTTGACACGTTTTGGCATCGCGCCGAGGGATCTGCAGGGGAATGCCGAAGTTTAGGTCCTCGGTCTCTATATATGTGTGTGTGCGTCTGACATTTTACATAAATTTGTGCTTGCTCAGCTCTGGAAATCGTGCCGGGGAGACAGGCAGCCGCCCTGGGGTCTCCAGTCCCATGACTTGCTGTCATGTGACAAAAACGCGACAGTTTGCAAGGTCACGTCACGTTAATTTGCTGACAATGATGTATTTAGGGGTAGCTGGCAGTTCTCCTCGTTCTCTCCCAGGACCGATTCCGTTCTTAAAGCCGCGCCAATTAAGAGAAATTTCTTAAAAACCCCCTGCTAACCCCCTGCTAACCCATGTTTTCCCCCCATTTCCCTATTTCATTGCAGGGAAGGAGCAACAAAATGTAGAAAAGCCCGTGAAGATTAGCAACGTGCGAAGAAACGCGAAGAGACGAGAATAACGCGAAATCAAAATGCCGGCAATAAAATTACAACAATTGAATTCAATTCATTCACGACCCGCCAGGCGACGGAACTGCCCCCCTGATTGCCCGGGAACAATTGAAGGACCCTACGGCCTCTGGCATTCGGCAACAAATTATTTAAAAAGTTATTGCCACATTAAGCGTCATGGTGTTAATAACAGTAAAGCTTTATGTTGGCTGACACTGGCTTTGATTTTATTGGCCGACCGGAGGGGGCTGGGAGTGGCCTTCGGAACGGCCGGAGCAGCCGCTGCCGGTGTGGGAGTCGGAGTCATTGCAGGAGCAGGAGGAATGAGCTCTAGTCCGTCAGGAGGAGCGACACAATTGGAAATCGGTGAGTATCATTGGCGGGATATACTTTAAGCTTTAAACTTTATTATGGATGTGTTGCAAGTTGATGTTTTAGCTAACTTTTAATTCAACAAATACATTTTTTAATTAAAAAGTCTAATTCAAGCTCAGTAACCCTTTAAAGCTTTTATTTTCATCCGATTTTATACATAATATTTCTATAATTTAAGTCTTTTGTACATTTCGAATTCATTTAACGATGTAAACATTTTTGAATACATTCAAAAAAAAGACAATAAATGGCCAAAAAATTGTCCCTACTTCAACCCCAAACGCAACCTCTCTAAAATCGATGAGAAATATTCCATATGCTCACTTCCCATGAAGTGAAATTTATGCATTTTTATTTCAACAAAAAGGTACAAAGAAATATTGTGGAAAATATTTAAATGGGCACATAACAAAGCCAATTGCAAATGAAAAAGAATTTGAAACCGAATTTTATATCGGCCATGCATGGGCGGAGCTCAGAACCAAAACTCCACCCCCCACTTAATGCTTCACCGCACTCTCGATGCAACAGGGCTGAGTAGGAGCAGTAGCAGTAGCAGCAGCAGGAGCAGGGTAAATACCAGGAGACGTGCACTTCATTTCGGTGAGCACTAAATAGTCGAAGGCACAGTGGGATTTGCATTTGCATTCAGCAATCAACATTGAAATCAATCAACCGCAAAGGAAGAGCCCGCCTGACCTGTTCGACTGCTCAAGTATTTACCAATAACACAGAACCGTAACTAATAAATGCTGGCCCAGAGACTGGCCGGGAACCGGAGACTGGAGACCGGAGACCCGGCACGCACTCGACCACAACCAATTACGGGAAATTTACGCAAAACGCCAAGGATCCGTCGACTCCTATTCCGACTGCGTCATTAATAAACATGAGGTTGGGCATAAGCCCGTATTGGCACGGGATGTGCCGGGATAAATGGACGGTGAACGGTGGACGATGGGTGGTGGTGTGGTCAGATGGAGATGGATGCCAAATCGAAGCTGCTCAGCGGCGCTTTTGATAGATGACTGCGTCTTTGGTCGCCCGGACACAGCCGTCTCCCTTCGACTTTAGCGCTGGGCCTTCGCCGCCGCCGCCGCCGCCGCCGCCGCCGCTCATTACCATTGCTGATGGCTGCGTGTGTGGTCGGTCGCGTCCATCACAGCTGGCCGCTTTGAGGAGGAGTTGCTGCTGCCTTGTTGTTATTTTATTCCCGTCGGCCGGGCATAACAAATTATCTTGTTGCTGTGAGCCGGTGCCTCGTTAGCCGGCAGCTTGTTTTCAGCAATCGAAAGATGGCAGCTATATTTTTCCACAACCGAAATGAAAATGCTCTCCAGTTTTAAATATTTAAAAATATATCAGAAACCTGGGACTGCAAATATTATATTTTATTTACTAGAAACCGTTTTCAATGGATTTGAAATCCATAGCGAAACAGAAAAGGTAATGAGGAGCCATGGAAACTGATACATCTTATATTTCAAACCTCGATGATAACTGCAGTCACCCCCATTCTATATCCCCTTTTGTATCATTTGAGCTAGAAATAAGCAGCACACAGCTCCCTTTGACAGGGCTCTTAACAAAGCTAATAAACTCTCCTTTGAAGGCGGAGAGTGTGCAAAACCAGGCCAGGTCGGTAGCAGGAAATGAAACCCATGTTGATGTTGGTCCGTTCAGTGCGTCTGTCCGTCCGCCTGGTGGGCCTGTCTTATGGTTCAGCTGTTTATTCCAATATGCGAATCGGGATCTGGGCCGTAGTCTGTGCTCGCATTCATTTAAATGCGTAAATATCTGCATGCGTCTGCCATATTTTATTTGACCGTAAGCGCGTTGAAATGCTGTTGGAGTCGCTTTGCAGCCTGGCTCCACAATCTGTATTTAAATTGATAATGTTAAAGCGCACTCCGTTTAAATGGTCGCATAAATCGTCTGAAATATGCGTTGAAAAGTGGCCAACAGATCAGGTAAGCCATTCCTGCCTGCCCGCACACCGCACCGCACCGCCAGCCCGGCCAGCTAGCCATGGTCCACATGATAAATGTGCGACAGTTAACAATCGGAGGTCAAGTGGTGTCTGGCCATCTGCACCAAGCGCCGATCTGACTGGAAAGCACACGCATTTCTGGGGAGGGAGGAGGAGATGTGAAGGGAGGCCAGGAGTCCAATGCCATGCAGGTTGAATGAGGAGTCTCTAAGAAGATATTCCACAAAGTACATACACTTAATCCAAATGGTATATAATATGAATAAATACACTTAAAACTTCAGTTAACAAACCTACCCATTTAGAGTTAAATGAGGCAGGTAATATACCTGTCCGCAGATAGTTATTAAATCGCTTTGAAAAGCGACAAACAGTTTAATGTTTCGATGATAAACTGGTTTCTGTTGTCCTAATGGCATTTTATCGGTCCACACCAGCTAATCCCAGCTGTTAGCTAGTCGCAATCCGTGTAAATTCATTTCATTTTCGAACATTTTCCGATCTCCGGCAACCAATTTATGCATCGATTTGCACAGTGTGGGTGCGTGGTTTACTTTTACTTTCCAGCACCCGAAAAATATCACGGCCGTTGACAAGTGAGACCCACACACGGACCCCCCGCTTTAGTTTACAGTCGACCAAAACCTGATGTGGATTGCCATTACATGCTGTCTTGGCCAAAACAGTGGACGACACGATAAACTAAACACCAAGCGGAAAACTGCGCCGAATGCATGTAATTTGGCCGCTGCTCGGAGGCCAGAAAAATCTCCATTTAAAGTGGCGGCTGCAGCAGCTCTCGGTGGCAATCAAAAGTAAATGCGACACTAAACTGCAGCTTCTGGACCGGAGCGGGCAATCTGCTACCAGTATTTATCAGTATTTCAGTCGACTTGTGGGGTAGAGCATAAAAACCAGCTCAGTGCTGGTGGCCAGACTTCGATGGGTATTAAGATTGCAATATAACCAAAGCAATTATTTACGACCTTTTCGGAAATCCTAGTTCACATAACATAAACCATTAAACCAGACTTTTCTTGGCAATATTTGTTGGTTTTTTTTGTTAGCCTTTCCATAAGTTTTGCCCCAGGCTGGAGGCTGTGCCTTCAGGTATGCCTCTTGGGTGCAGCTTGGCCAGATGTGCGGATCGATCGCCGAGTGGCGATAAGATTTTCCACGATCCAACTAAAATAATAGCTTGGCACCCACCGAACACCAAAGTGCTGCACATTTTGCATGGCCCGACGATAAATTAAAAAGCCCCTGTCCACGCTTGATAACTCGGCGACGATTAGGGGCCCCCAGTCCCGGTCCAGTCTCCGAGACATCGAACATGTATCTGTATCTCGGCCTCCTTCTTTGTTCCGGGCGTCGCCGGCCACAGACATGTGTTTGCGCCGATAGAGCGTAAAAGTGAATGCTCGCAATGTGGTGACATGCATTTAAGATGCTTTGGCTGTAAATTATGTTAATTTATTACCATATCTGACCGGAATCAGAGTCCAACATTGGATGCATTACAAGTGGGGGATTTTTCAGCTTCACAAGAAGTGTTTGTAAACATATATCATTTAAGCATAAACTTCAAGCCATAAAGATTTGATGCAAGAATACATTTAGGGATCTGAACTTGGGTATTTTGGGATAGAATCTATAAAATAAAGCAATTATATAAATGGGTTAATTTTATGCTTTATGAAATATATATTATTAGTTCAAGAAAAACAAACATTTTTGGGTTTTTATTTATAAAAACATAGTTATTAATTTGTTTATTATTAATAGACTAAAGAATTCTCTTCATAGTTATTATGTCCATATAAATTAGTTGAATTATCTGAAACACTTTAAATGAAGACTTTTATATTTTAATATTTATTGTTATAATTCTTTCCGTCTGAAGTATATAACTTCCCACTCCCTCTTTTAACTTCCAAGTGGCAAATGATAACTCAAACTTCAGTATCGCTGCTTAATGGAGCTTGTTAGATGTTTGTCACGTCGGCGTGAATTTTCCACAGTTCATTCGCTGGAGGCAGAATCGGCCACGGGTCAGCTACGATACTTTTTTAATTGCATCCGTGAGATACTCGCGCTTTTTACCGCAATTGAAAGCCAATTAAAATGCGTGCGTAATTTGTTTACACTGTTCTCGAGTCCCCTCTGCCCCCCTCTCGGCTTGAGCTTACTTTCAGCCTCAACGAGCCGTGGCCAAAAGTTCCGTTTGGCGAGTGGGCGGCATACAGAAAGGACTGCAGGGGGGGTGACGAAGGGGAGGACTGGAGGGGAGCGTCCTGGCCATAAAAGACGCCTTGTTGCTTTTGTTGTTTATGAGCGCCAGCAGATACGCGTCATTAAGCGCGTTTCTGGCGCGTTTTGCTTGCTATTTCCCCGCTGTAACGGTCGCTGGGAAAGTTTTCCCACTTCCAGAGAGAGTGCCGAATGCTAAATACTCTGTAAATCAAATCTAGGAGACATTGTATCGCCACATTACAAATTTCCCTAAGAATATTTTAATTTCTTGTATTACTTTGCCCATATTTTCATTGCCTGTTCTGGGCTTTCATGGCAAGGATTTAGTTTTGGGCTCAAACAGATACAAAACCCTATCTCCGTAAAGTCAACACTCTGCGAAAGCTCAATTTTCCGTATCCGAGTGGTTAGAGCTCAATTAAGTGGCTTAATCCCGTGGGAAATGACTCTGCTCCACGTAGCCTCTCCCGCTGTGTGCCTGCATATGAAAGTGTATCCCGATTGTTTGTTAGCAATTTCCCTGGCTTATGCTTCGCACACACACACACACATATAGCTCATACGCCCCGTTGGCCGTGTACCGCCCCGACCCTTTCGCCCTGCATTGAACTGTAAAATTGTGCAATTTTCAATTTCATAAAGTTTCGCGGTGCTCTCCTTTGTTTGTGTTGCCTTACACGCCCAGCCAAAGAGGGAACTTTGAATTATGATTATCGCACACACACGCCACTGCAGTGGACAGAAGTGGGGGCCAGGGCAGGGTGGAGTGCTGCAAACGACCAGGCCACGCACTCAAGTGCAGTTAATTAAATTTTGTGCAATTTATTCTGCGCAAAACTTTGCCAGCAGCAACAATCGGAGTTGCCCCGCCGTGCGTTGTTTACTTTTCACTTTGTAGTTCTGCATTTCGCCGTCAAAGTTTCTGCAAAATGGTTGTGCTTCCCACCCAGGGCTCTACCACCCCCCTCACTCCCTGCAACGTTTGTTTATTCGGCCAAATATAACATGCTCAAAGCCACCGAGCATTCTCCAGGCCAGCATCGCCTTTGATTTGGTAAGCAGCATCTCCAGTTCTCCAGAGACGCTGCTCCATTCCGATAATTGAATAGCGAGTAGCCGACACGGGGATCATCGATCAATTTCCCAATAGCACTGCTTTTGCTTTTAGTTTTTCCCTCATTTGCTGTTCAGTTTCTTTTTCAATAATTAAAACTAATTTATGGGCATCAATATGTCATGGGAGTAATGTAAATATGGGGGTTCACTGGCGGGGCATCGCTGTTGAGTGATTGCAACAATTTACTTTCAAACTTGTGGCTGTCTGTACTTAATTAAGCAATTGCGTTTTGCCAAAATGAGTTTTCAGAACTGTTGAAAGAATGTCTAGGGAAAAGCTAGAGGGGCTGACCTTTTAGGGGCCAGTGGGAGGTGCCAAGCACATAAATATTTACAGAGGCACTTTGTCAAAGCGAAGTTGGATAATGTTGTTAACTGATTGGGAATACTCAAAAAAACTTGAGTTATTGAAAAGTTAAATATCACAAAAGTTGAAGCTTAGACCTGAGGCATTTAATAATCGCTTAGAAATAATTTCATTTCCTTAAACAACTTCATTATTCGCTTTCCAAGATCTCTTACAAGCATAACTTCTTGAGCAGCTCTCGCACACTTGAGGCCTTTTCTGGAGCCCAAGTCTGGAGTCCTCAAGATCTTCGATGACCCGCGAGATGAAACTGCCAGAAGGGTCGCTGCGAGTATCCATATCTGCAGATGGCGGGATTGGGCGTTCAAGGGCCCGCCAGCCAGCGAGGCAGCCGAGGCTGGGCCTGACCTTTGTCTAGTTTTCCGTGGCGGTGCCCGAGTGGCTTTGACTTATGGTGCTTAAGCACTGACTGATTGCATCTAATTATTCACTGAATGATAATATTCTTGATATTTTGTAGGAGCTCGAGCAGCGGGGGGATGATGATGATGATGATGACGGCTGTGTCTCAACGACCTATTCATGACCCTTTCGCGGTCCCTTGGGGGCCCGAAGACCATCATTCTTCGAGTGGTGGTGGTGGGGGTGGTGGGAAGCGTGGAGATGATAATTGCGCTTTTCATGCGTTCTCACAGATTGATGGCGAATGGAAATTGAGTTGCTGAAACGATAGCAGAATGTATCTGCTTTCCCATTTGCCTCGAGTTTAATTAATTTATGCATCCAATTGGACAGGTTAAGAGGAGTCTTTTTTGATTTGATTTGAGCTTCCATTGTTTTCTTCACTCGAATATTTCATACAAATGATATGTGATTTCTCATCTTGAAATCCCATATTCGGTTGCATCATTTAACGAATGTGTTTTGTCTTTGTAGGAACCTGCAAGCAGCCCCTGGGCATGGAGTCCGGCGCCATTGCGGACTTCCAGATAACGGCTAGTTCGGCCCACGATATGGGGAATGTTGGTCCACAGCATGCCAGGTGAGTGACATTCTCAGAGAGCCTCCAATTAACCCAGTTTCTGCGATTAGAAGTTCGTTGACTAGAAGTCATCGACCAAGTGAACTTCCTCATTCCGGTTTAAGCTGAGAAAAACACACAACAGCAGAACAGCAGAAATCATCGCACACACGTGTCACCGATGTTGACTGGAAATGATAACAGCAATCATCCATTAAAATTTGACTCATAATATGACGAATATGAATATGCCACATACATATAAGACATTCCCTTGTTTCCTGCGTGTACATGAAAATTATTATTATGAATTATTTTATGGCGTGTTTAAATGCCTTTATGTCATTTGCGTCCGAAAAGAAACAGAAACAAGCCGAACACACAAATGACATAAATTAAAGCACAACAACGACAATCATTTGGACAACAACATGTGCAAACATTTTACATCCACATCGAGAATAATGATACAACTTATGGCCACATTATACTTTGCTGACGTTTATTTGCTCGGCACGAGGAGCGGGAAAAGGAGTCTTCCTGATTTATCTTCATCCGTGAAAAGGGGAAAAATTCCCTGGTAATTATTTAGAAAGTCAAGGGCTGACCAGGCACACACCAGATCATGAATATATAATGCATAATGTTGTACGCTCCGTCATAAACTCTTCCCACACAAGCACATATAAACATTTTTTATGAGGCACTAAAATAATTTCCAGAATGTCCCCTCAGCCGCAGAATATTGTCAAAAACAAACTCAGCAAAGCAAAGCAAACAACATTGGCAAAGTTTTTCTTTTATATTTCGTTAGCCGGAAACAAAACAAGCCATAAAATAGAACTTTTGGGACAATATTTGAGCGTAATATGCGATAAAAATTTAAATGATGCTTTCGCCTAACGTTGTGGCGAAAGAAGTTTGGCAAATATTACCTTTTCTAGTGAGGTTTAAACAATTAGATTGAACTAGTGTCAATAAAAGGGTTTCTTTTTATAATTCTTAAGAGGATTTCACATGTCTTAATTATATTTTTATTTAAAAATGCTATTTATTTCCCAAGTACTCCTCATCATTTATAGTTCCTCCTCTGGTTTTAAAAACATTTGTTTATGCCTCAATCTGCACTGTATATACAAATCATTCAAACTTCAGGCCTTCTCAGCCAGCAATCAAATCTAGAAAATCGAATAAAAGACTTGCAAATCAGCCAAAGCGAAGACTATTTTAAAATTAACTCCAAAAGCAGCATGAATTGAGTAAACAATGCGGAAATACTTCCTAGAAATCATTCGGAGAGTCACGATTGTTGAGTTACATATCTTTCAAACACATATTTCTCGAGCTGAGGCCAAATCATTCCATTATGGCTCCCCGTACACCCTCATTTAGATCGAACCGAAAGTAGAGCAGGGAGTGGGGGAATTCCCCTAATAATATACAAAACAAAAAAAAAAAAGAACGCCAGACAACGGAAGGAAAATGCGAGCGCACGCCAGAAGCGGCCCCAGAAAAATAAGTATACGACCGGAGTAACAGAAATATTGATTATAATGTCAATGTCGGCTGCGGGGCACTCTGGGGGAGTAGGAGAGTAGAAACGAAACGAAAGGGAAAGGGAAAGACCTCGCATAAAAATAAAAGAAAAGCAATAAAATTATGCAAAGTCAACAGAAAAGCGACCAGCGACAGGCAAACGACAGGCAGGCGACCACGCTGCCGTGGTACGTGTTGACTGCCCCAACTGCTCCCAGGTCCCCCACTCCATATTTCCATATAACCCAGTCCCCCCCTCAGGCACACACTCTTGCACACACACATACACTCAAAGGGACAGCCGCTCCGGTGCGCAAAACAAATGTTTGGTAGTAAAAATGTCACACATGGCGTTTTGCATGTGGCGCTCTCTGCCGGCAAAAGATTGCGGTACGGTGCGATCCGAGTAACAGCAATGTGCGTGCCCGGGCCTAATGATGGCCCCCCACCCGTTTCCGGATCCGCTCCCGCATCCCTCGGCCCGTCGATGAGGTGGGCTTTACGTTAAACATGCGCCAAAGTCATATGAATTTTATTACAAATGAAAAAGGTTGCTTCACATGAGAGACACAGGGACAGCAGGGGAGGGGGGGTGTGGAAGAAAATTCACTCTCTCTGCCCGACATGATAAATGAAAAAGTTCGCGACGGGGAATATTCAAGGGGTTAAAGTTGGGTCTTTAAGTTCCGCTTGTGAAAGATTTATAGCGTGCCTTCGGCCCACTTGGCAGCACTACAAGAGTCGATGAAACTTATTACCTTGGTAGCCTACTTTTCAGGGCCTCGCATCGGGGAAAACAAAAGCGAAACTAAAGCCAAAGAGTGCAAATTATGCCATCGGCATTCTTTATGAGCCTTACGTGACCAAAAACTCTTTGCCTATTTTACGTTTCCCTCACTTAGCAAGCCCGCGTGCGCGATGTATACGACTATAAGTTATATACAGCGATATTCGGCTCTATTTTTTCACTTTTCCAGGTGGGAAATGACAATGTGCGGGATTCATTGCGTTCGGGCGAGCATGAGAAGTCCATATTCATGCGTGAATTTTGATGGATGTCTCCTAATGAAAATATGCGACTCACTCGGTCGCTAGCTCCATTTCCCATGCCAGGCAGGCAGGCATTTTTGATCGCTGAGTTATTTTCGACAGGCGTCACGGACCCTCAACGCTGCCAGGACCCAAATGTAGGCTACACATAAATTTTCCCTGGCAGTTGCGAGTTACAACAGAGTGTACTATATATGTGGTATATACGTATGGGAAGTGCAAGCTGCTGTTGTTTGGCAGTAGCCGGGGATAATTGAAGCAATTTGGGGAAAGTCGGTGGCGCGGAAATATGTTCCCTAAAACTTGACGGCTCCTAAAAAAAAGGGGACACACTTATTGATGTTTGCTTTTGCACATTTTACTTAAGGAAAGAACTTTTCTACTTCTACAAGTAGTTTCTGAATTATTTAACCCATTGTTTATAACATTGATTATCCACATTTTACAGGCATTTATTTTTAATATTTAAATCCACAAGTGACTTTATTGATTTATTTAGTTCTAGCCATAATCGATTTCCTCCTCAAAAAAAAGGTTCGAGAAAGTAACAAACTCTGCTTTTCGCTATTCTGCTTATCGAACTCCACTGGCAGACGAAGCCCAACTTGAGGCAACATTAACATTTGGTCGCATTCACATTGACTTTGACTCTCGACGTGATTCTGAGGTGACACCCCTAACCCTGGCTGCCCTCGAACTGATTGCAAATCGTTGTAAGTTTGTGTGGAGAAAAGTTTCCTCTTGCTTTTGTGGTTTTGTGCGTTGTCGCATATGAAATGCAGCTTTCGAGTTCTCACAGCTCCCCGGCAAAAAACTTGAATCGAGAATGCAATGATTTTTGATTTCACACTGTCATTACGGGAATGGGAAAACAATACAAGGGAACTGGAACTGGATTTGGCGAAGGCATTCTCCGTCAGTTCTTTGATTTTCCCTTCACAGTACATAAACCAAATGGGTCAATAACTTGCTGCTTATTGCATGCTAAGCTGCCATCACATTTTACGTATTTTTTCCCTCACAACTGCTACCCCGATATGTATTTCAATCAGTTGCAGACTTGTAAAGTTGCCTTGCTTTCCTTTTTTCCCCAATTTCCTCCCGTTGGCTCGCTAATTTCTTTGGCATTTCTCCCATACGCCAGACTACAGAAAGTTTGCTTAATGGACTTATAAGTCATTTAACTTTATTAATCAGTGCCGCTTCACTGAAGCCTGCCAGCAGGTGAGATTAAACTTCGAGGGTCAACATCTTGGGGGCATTATTCGGCAGTGGATTCCATTAGGAGTGGTTTGGACTTTGTGGGATAACTTTTAGGAATGAAATAAACTGATGTACACTATACAAAATTTGTAAATAAAATGGGACTTTAAATATTTATTATTTACTAAAACAAACTACCTTTCTAAAGCTGCTGCACTAAATTTCTAAAAAAAGCTGAAGTCCCGAACTAGTTTTGTAACTAAAGTGCGTTCGTAATGGTACTTCAATCAGTGGGGAGTCCAGTCAAACAGAGCTCTTGCAACTCCCCCAATTAGTGAACCGCAAACCAGATCCTTGTTCTCCAGATATATGTTAGTTCCGCCTCCGAACTCTATACACCTTTCGAAGCGAATCCTTTGTGCTGGTCCCTCGACTCCACCGATAACCTCACCCCTAATTGCCGCATTAGGCGCTGCATTTCCTCCTTGCCAAAGTCAACCATGTTGCCAGGCCACAACAACTGGGGCTGGCACACCCCCCAAACCCCACACACACACACACACACACCCAACCCTCGGCACTTATCAAATTCACCTTCCATTGTTGCTCACTCGTCGGCGGCTGTCGCTCACTTAGTCGCTATTGGGGGGCTCTCGCCTGTCAGTGGCATTGATTTTCGCTTTCGGCATAGTCTGCTCTTAGGCAGCCCCACCCCCGCCCAAGCCCAGCCCCAGTCCCAATCCCGGGCAGGACCCGCAGCTCCTGCGTGGACCTAGCACTGATTGCGTTGTGCTGCCAGCTGGCTGCCAGCTTCGGCCACCGAGGCAATCGCTGTTAACGCGTTTTCCATTTTATTGCATTAATGTTTGATTTGGTTTTTCGCCTTTTCCCAGCTACACTCGGTGCTTAATGTCGGCCCGATTGAATTGATTGCTGCGTGTTGTCTGTGCCGCCAGGGGTTAGAGGTGGCAGCGTGCCAGTCACGAGCCCAATTATATAAATGCGTCACTTCGACCTTTCGTCACTCGAAAAATTGACTTTTGTGGGTGTAAGAAGATTACCAAATACTTTCATTACTAGTTTACATGGGATATATGTATACATATTTCTTAGGAAAATATTCAAATTTAACGCTCATTCTATCAAAGTCACAAAGAAAATGTTTAAGGCATAAAGTAAATATATTAACAATTGACTAAATAATATTCAAAGCTCCATTATTTTTCATTTATAAAGATTACATACATTTTTATAATTCCTTAGCTTTCAAAATAGAAAAAAATAATTAAAAATGTACTGGAATTATATTAGGCTTCTTTTAAAATAGTTCTCACTCCGTCAGAGTTTGTAGAGCTATAAAAATACTTCTTAATAATTTAAAACCATACGAAATAAAGCACAAAAATCTGTCAATGAATATAATTCCTATACCTATTCCCTATTCATGGTGACATAAATAAATTAAGTAACTTTCACCACCAAGTTATCCTTGAACTGTGAATAATCCCTGAATACGTAACATATTCCAGCAAATTTCAATATTCACGAACTTTATTCAATTTATATTCGCCTTTAAGAATATTGCCGCTAGTTTTTCAGCACTTTTCCTGGAAAATGTTCAATCGAATCTCCACGTTGTTTCGCTTCAGCTGTCAGCAGATCCCAAAGAGCCAAACGGAAAAACATTCAAACATCCCCCACATAGCCCCATTCCCAAGCGCAGCGTTCAACCCCGACAAATGGTTGGAGGTCTCCTAATGTGTTAATGTGCTTTTTATGTTACAAATGAGTCAATTTTTATGATTTAAGGCCTGTGCTTGGCTGTTTGCCTCATCGGATTCGAGTTTTGATAACGGTTTGGCATTTTTCGTACATTGATTATCGTTAGCAAACTTCACACAGTGGAACAAATCAGCTTAAAATTCTTACAAATGCAGGACTTGACTGAGCATAAATTTTCCCTTCTTAAGCATAAATATATAAGAGTTCATGATACCTTCTTTTTCATTGAAATTTCACTAACAATATCCCACTGTTTTCCCATTCAGAAAAGTTCCTCCGCATTGCATACATATTTCATTCGATCTGAGTTATTGAATTATTTATAACATTTTATTGAATTTCTTCATTGCCACACATTATACGCCGACATCTTTGGCATTGATTTGGGTCCTTAAATCGATATACCGACGGTAGGCAATTTAAATCTTCGTAACATGGACCTTGCGCACCATTTAATTCAATAAACTCACATTTTCCCAGCGTAATTAAATAAAAAGCACACAACTACAGGTAACCATCGTGGGAATCCTTCGTAGATAGGCCCAAGGATGTAAACATGTTTTATTAATTGCATTTATTAAAAAGATTTTCTTTATGTTTCGTCGGAAGCGCCAGGAATTCTTAGCTAACGAAAGCAGGCAGCCTCCTGACTTATTTACAACTGAGGTAAAAATGTTTGACAACTTGTGGAAATTTAAAGAAAATATAAAAATGTTTGCTTGTTTTTATTCTTCTATAAAATTATTTTATTCAATTATTTATTTCAGAACTGAAAGTTCCGTTGCAACCAAATAACATAACCAAGTTAGCCAGTTATATTTATAAATGTTAATACCTTTCTTAAGAAAGAAAAGCCTTTCAACTGGCATATCTCAATTACCTTTGCTCCGACTTAACACGAATCTTGTAACTGGAAGCCATAGCTCTCATGGAGCACCTGCAGCTGTTTAAATAAGCATTTATAAAGATACCTTTCGTTGGCCACCGTGGAGACTCGCATGCGTAGCTCTTTACCAAATAAAAATAGACAAGAAGCTGTAACTGTGTGTTGGCTCTTCTAGTTTCGCCAGCTATGTTGCAGTTACAGGCTGGCAGCAGAGAAACCGTCTTTCTGTCAACAATTGTGTGCGACAACTATGCGAGGGCAAGGCAAACAGCGGACCTCGATTGAGTCGTCCCAGGAAACGGGGCTGCGCATGCGCAGTCTTTGGCTCTTCGCCAGGTTTTCTGGTCTTCTGTTTGCCTTTCAATTACTGGGGGCAAACATTGCGGGTATTTGCCGCTGCTATTTAAATTTAACCAGCCGACGAAAGTCCCCTTTGTGGCTGCTGGTTACGCCTGCGCGCCAGACAATTTGCTGGCTCAGAGCACTTGAAGTGCGATAAAAATAAACCGAGCACTTGAATTGCATTGACCGCCAGTCTAACGCAACACCAGATGGACAGGTGGGATGGGTGCAGTTTTTGTGATCTCCCCAAATTGGCTTCCTTGGTTTGTCTTAGACAGCAGCAATCTTTTGTGTTGGCCACCTAGTTACGAGGACAATTCCTGCACCAAACCCCCTGGCAGCAGCAGCAGCTCAACAATTGCAAAATGTGACAGCCATTAAACAAAAGTCACGCGCCAGCCGGAGCAACAATGGCCAAAAAGGAAACTCTTTGGGGGGTGGCGCCTCCGCCAAGATGCGACCACAGAAGATGACTTTGTCACAGTTATTGCGTCCCCGACAATAATGACTTCAGAAAGAAGGAAAGAAACAAAAAATGAAAGAAAGAGGAGCTGGCTAAGGCATCAGCCAAAAGCCGACTTGCAACGCTGTGAAAGCAGCTGCCAAAAAGCAGCAAAAGTAAATGGGGAGAAAATGGAAAATGACATGCAGAGGACAACTCTGGCTCAAGCGAGAGGAGGGCGAAAAAAAAAATAAAACAAGAAAAAGTACACAATACAAATGCAAGCAGCCAACACTTTAGCAGCCGACATACAACATTCAACAGACAACAGTGCGGATGCGGAATGGGGAATGGGGAACGTGCGGCGGCAGTGGGGGAGTTTTGCATTTTGTGTGCCATTGTGTCAAGTGGAAATTGCAAGGCGAAAACCTAGAAAGAATGGAGGAAAAATGGCAAACACGCAGAGCGGCGACAGCGGAAAGGATGACAATAAAAATGGCGACTGAGGCTCAGGCTAAAGGCGTAGCAACAACAGCAATATGGCGGTCACAGCAACAGCAGCAGCAGCAGCGGCAGCAACAGCAATAAATGGAGATGTCGGCTTAAAGTTCAATGGAAAATATGAAAAGCAAAATGGCGACAGCAGCTCCTAGCAGTAGGGAGTAGGGAGCAGGAAGACGTTTGGGTCGACGTGAAGTCGGCCATTAGCGTTTTATGGCCGAAGGGAAAATCGATAGGCGCACATACACACAACACGAGCTCTCACCACACCAGGACAGGCTCTTTGTGACGTGCAAGGGTTGAGGACAACCTCGACCAGAGCTCCCCCTCCCCGCCTGCTGCCTCCTTTTGTTTTCACTTCAATCATAAAAGCATAACACAAAAGCCATTATGCTGGGGCCGAAGAAGAAGACGACGTGCACACAGGTTTTGCCTCCTTCTAATGTGGGTTACGATAGCGAAGAAGAAGGATTCGTGGAAGGGATGAGGAGAGACAAAGGTATGCTTGCATAAATTTATGACATTCTTTAAAGTCCGTTAACCAAGTGGCTCAAAATCAAAGAGAACGACAGAAGCGATAATACATAAAAAAATACAATTTTGTTATACGAACCTAATGTACTGCCCACGAAAGAGCTCTATATAACCCTAAAGCCGTAACATGCACGTGAACATTTTGAGTTTTATATCGAAGCCCATTATTTTGATGTTTCATAATAGAGGAAAAGATTTTCCGGATATGAATATCAGTATTGTATTTTATAGTTTCCCATAAAAAGGTGTCAAGTGGTGAGTTATGGCATAACGAATATAAATACTAAATCAATGTTTAGCAATTACTATAAGCTGCTGATTTATTATCCATTTTCAGAAGTTCTACAGAATTATATAGGCTTTCTTAATCAGTTTATTTACTTCATCTAAAAAGTTATCTAAAAGAGTTCTTTATATTTATCCCCTACAGTTTTTAATTAAACTCTGTAAATAAATTATTTTTTAAAATGCCAATTTAAGCAGATTTTCAGCCCATTAGTTTAGATTCACCCACAACTGGTTTTCATCTGTAATTCTGCTCATTTCCCACCCAAAAGGGATTCGCACTTTCATTACTTTCATTTGACTTCCAGCTCAATTCAATGTCAATCTATCGCCGCCATTCCGCCTCAATTGCTCCCGCTTTGTGTGTAGGTGGCAACGAGCAATTAAAGCCAGCTGACGCTCATTTGAGGCTGAAAATTAATTTTTTAAAGGATTGCCCCTGCAGTCCTTTGACTGCAAGCTTACCAAAATATTTTGGCAACAGAGGAAAAAAGAATTTTTAATTAAAAACTCAACGAAGCTTCGGATGTGGCCGCTGGCAGATGCGAGGAGCGCCAGAAGCCGAGAGAGGAGGCGTCATTGTTTTGGCAAGGGGTTGATTGGGCCAGGCGTCAAAAGTGGGGGGAAGTGGGATTGACGGTGTTGCGGGGGCGGATGTGTAGCCGTCTTTATGACAATCGTAAAAAATAATTTTTAGTAGCTTACGAGCCGCCGGCAGAAGGAACTGTTGCCTTGGCATTTTAATTGCATTCAAGTGCCATTAAAAACGCTGAAAGAAAGAATTGGAAATTAAATGGAAAATAAATAAGGACGAGGACGATGGCGGCGAAGCGGAATGAGTGGGGCTGACAACCCTTAAGCATCTTACACACATTCGGGGGCAAAATTGAAAACGCAAATATTTTACAAGCTTCGCATAAGTTTCTCACCCCCATCCCCCTCGTCCGTTCGGTAAGGTGAAATAAACGAGGCAATGAGATCTGAGTCGGAATCCCTGCACAACCCTTCCCCCATTGGCAGGCTATTAGAAGGGCTTTGCACGGGTTGGGGGCAACATATGTTGAGGAGGTCGTCGTTGCCGCCGGAAAAAAGAAAAATTTAAGCCGCTTACGTTTCGGTCCTCGGAGCAAAAGTTAAGTTGCCAAGAGGACAGCAGCCCAAGTTAAGTTCTGAGTTCTAAGACCGTGTCCCCACTAGCTTCCAGAAATCTGCTTAACTTTTTCCTAGTATCTAGTATCTCTAGGTGCAAACTTTAAATCCTCTCCTGCATAAATCTCAAACTCATTAGCGAGGAGCTGCGCATAAGAAAAAAAAAACAGCATAAGGAAATTTAATATAGACTCCTGCTAGCGGCATCCCAAAAGGAATAAAATCATATAGACCCGGGCTCGAGGACGAAAAAGAGCGGAAAAGCTTCGAAAAGGGTCACCATAGACAAGAACGTTTTTATTGTGCTTAGGAAAACAAGCCAATTGAGGACCTCTTCCTGCGCCGAGCCAGAAACATATGCAAATTAGATTTTGCATAAAGCGAACCGAAATAAATTTAAGGAGAACATAGGGACCGAGGGCTCGCTGCTGCGGCAGGGACAAATGTATATTGTTAGCGAATCTAAATAAGTAATGAGGAAGGAAGTGTCTACTGCATAGAAATGAAATAAGAGGAGAAATTACCATGTCTCTATGCATGCTATAATGTGGATACCCGAGCCACTCATCCGTGGGGTGTGAAAGCAGGACAAAATAGGGAAAAATTACTCCTTTAAACTAAAAGGTTTACGAGTTGAGAAGAAGAAATTCTTGTGTCATTATGTCAAAAATAAAACAGCTTAAAATATTCCATTCAAATTGAGTTATTTGCAGGGAAAAGCTTACTATTTCATAAGGCAGTCTAAGAAAAATATTTAAGTACAAAAACTCAACAGAACATTAATTTATTGAACATACTTCCGGGAAATCTTGTCCTTTATTAATTAATTTCCCTTAGAACTCTTTAATTAAACTAATTTAGCACGCAAAACTGGCCTTGATTATCCCCAAGAATATCTTCTTTGCTTTCCACTTTCGCACAGCCAAGAATTCCCAATCTTCGGCCAGTCCGTGTACTCGAAACAGTAACCCATTTATTTTCATAATTAACTTAATAAATGTGTGCGAGGCCGTACACGAAGCGGAGCAGTGAAAGCGCCATGAATTTTTATTAAAAGCGAGCGAAACTCTCCCATTAGGGCAGGGGGCTGCCATCGAGGCGGACCCAGTTACCCATTGTATCTTGTATCTGAGTATCTGTGTATCTGCATCTCTGCACGCGTGTGCGCTTCGGCTCCAGTTTCCGGCATCGCTGGGCCCATAAAGTAAACTAACATCCGACCGAGTTAGCGTGTGTCTCGGTGCAACATTACAGCCACTTAGTAAGGTTCGGGGCGAAGGGCGATCGGGCACGTAACATCCTTTGCTGCAGTTATGCGATAGCTGCAGACCTTTTATGGCATATTTTAGTGGCTTTGCCTAAAAAAAATAAAACTTGGCTAGGTGCTGCTGTGCTGCCTTCAGCTTGGGTTTGGTCACGGCTCAGGACCTGGAGCAGGTGCTACTGACCATAACACCCCAAAGTATGCAGCGGAAAGTATGCAATGGCAATGGCGATGGCGCTGGGGTCCTGGCTGCCAGGCAGCCAGGCTCCGTTCCACAAAGTATGCAACAATTTGCTGTAAAACGAAACCACAGCACCCAGCAGGCAGAATAAAAACAGCATTTTCGCACGGCATATTTTGAACCTGCATACTCCACGGAATAGTTTTCGGATATTAAATGACGCGCTGTTATTCAGCTGCCATGCCGGGAGCTCTCTGGCTCTGGCTCTGGCTCTGGCTCGGGCTCGAGCTCGTTAGAGCTCCTGCGAAACGAAGCTAATGAAAGGATCTCCGCCATCCAGAGCTCAATGTAAAGTGATCCCAAACGAATAAGGCTGTCATTTTCAGCACAACACAAAAAGCAGCCGGCAGCGAAATGTATTTTATAAGAGCATCCTTAGGCTTTTAGGAGCTCGGCATTTCAAGTTAAAGCAAAATCCCAGGTGACCCATATGTCAACGGTAATAAACAGCAGCAGACATCATTAGAGAGGAAATTCGTTTATATAATAATACACTGCTGCCAATTCGATTCAATTTATAGTACATTTTTTGCCTTTAGATTAAACAACAACAATATATTATAAAATTCTTAACCCTTTGGTCCACAAAGCAGATGATTTCTTTATCCTTTAAAAATATAAATTTTTCATCTTATAAATTGAGAAATGTATCAATTTTTTAAGCTTCGAATTTATCTTTACAAAATATCCTTAACTGTTAAAATATAAAAATAATTTTTAAAAGTTAATATAAATTTCCTAAGCTGTTAGGATTGCTCTCAGTACCTTTCACCGAAAAATATCAGGTTCTTCTCCTCCCCCTACATGGTCACATATCCCAGGGCGCGACTCATTGGATTTATGACTACCAAATTGATATTAATGCTGAAAAACTCGACCCATTCCTGAAAAAAATTGGGGCAAGGACACTGTGGCAGCTTGGCATCGCTGAGCCTGCTTTGCATACAGGGCAGATCCTTTCACTGCCTCGCAACGTCCTCGTCCTGTGCTGTCCTGACTTGGCGCGTTGTAAACCGCGATTAACGTATAATAGCGTAAGAGGAACGGCGCAAAGTGGCAGCAAAAAAATATGACATACAAACACATATGTGGCAGGCAAATATAAGGAGCAAAGAATGCAGCTGAACCGAGGATACTGAATGTAGGTCACGCCAGGGATAAGTGTGGAAGCTGATGCCCCCCCATCCCCAATGCTCTGTTATATGGTTAATGGATATGTATACACTTACCGGTGCAACTTTGCGCAAAAGCGGAACAGGTTTCAATTTAACAATTTAACAATTCTTAACTAATATTCCCCATTTTGTCATGCTTTTGCTAGTGAGGGTTTTTAACTTTCGTATTGAAGGTGTAACTGGGAACGGTAATTTATAAGAACTCATAGAAATAGTTGCTGTTACTTACACTTACTTAAATCGACAGGTAACCCTACTTACCTGTATTTGTATTCAACCCTTGAAAATGTCGCAATGCAGACGAAGTAACACTTTGAGTTTCAGAGTTTGAGTTGAGTTCTTTGCACAGTGAGCAAAGGAGTCAATTTTGTGGATGGAGATTAAAAGTTATATTTAGGTTTTCAGGTTATACAAAGGTGGCAGTGATTGTGTATTGGTTAGTTACATTCTTTACATTCCTTACATAATTAATTTGTATATTTCTACGGAAAGAATTTATTTATTACCAAACATTAATAATTATCTTTATTATTATTATTATTTTAACGACTCTCAATTAACGCTTTACTATTCATTTTCCTTACAGACTAAAGGTGGACAACAACGGAGGAGCCTGGTGTCCAAAGCACATGGTGTCACGCGGTCTGACAGAATATCTCCAGATCGACCTGCTGCAGGTGCATCTGGTCAGCGCTGTTCGCACCCAGGGCAGGTTTGGCAAGGGTCAGGGGCAGGAGTACACCGAGGCCTATGTCCTGGACTACTGGAGGCCGGGCTTCGAAAAGTGGATACGCTGGAAGAGCACTCAAGGCAAAGAGGTGAGAAATAAGGAGTATCAAAACTCATAAGGCGGCAAAAAATTAAAGAAAATATGCATTGCAATCCAGGCTTTTACCTTAAGTTTGAACCTAGGTTGGTAGGTAGGTTTACTAGACAAATATGTTTTGAGATACAATACCGCCTTCCCTTTCCACAAAACTAAATCCGATACATTCTCCACTCCACTACCCATTCACACATTAATCACGACCAGGCTAGGCTCACAGATAACAATCTAAATAGCCCCGGGTTTCAGGTTTTTGGAGGGGGGACAAGATCAGGAAGATATTACAACTTTTAGCCACACAATTTACGTGCGAATTATCTTTAAAGCTGGAGAGAGAAAAGACTTGAAAATTGCGTAGGTGTCGTAGGAGCCGGGAAGAAACGCGAACCGAACACGTAGCCGTTCCATCGATTTATTGTGAGCAAGCAATGGAAAATCAATTTTAACGCTTTTGTTTTTATTTTTTTGCCACCTACACAAGCCCCATTTATAATTCCTCCTTCGGCCTCCTCTCGTTGCAGATACTCTCCGCCAATACGAACACCTATAGCGAGGTGGAGAACGTGCTGCAGCCCAGCATCTTTGCGTCGAAGGTGCGCATCTATCCCTACAGCCAGTACGATCGCACCGTATGCCTCCGCGCCGAGATTGTCGGCTGTGCCTGGGAAGGTAGGTGCCCCAGTCCCCACTTATTGCAAGTTATACCCCAGATAGGGGATCTGCCTCTGCCCGGGACCCCTGACCCCCTACACACATCCACAAATCGCACTTGTTAGTGGTTTTAAGAGGCCAAACAGAGACACCTCTACAGCTGCAGCGACCCAATAAATTGCATTAAAAGAAAGTCGGTGGGCATTATATTACAGTTTCAAATTGCTGACATTATGAATATCTTCTTCAAAATATTATTGGCTTTGTATCTTTAAGATACTTTAGTAAAAAGTTGAACAGAGCAAAAGTACAATCTAGTTTTTTTTTACAACTTGCCCAAGCAAATGTCGCATAACTTCTCAAAGAGCATTCAAAATATGCGCAGGCAGGCAACAAACTCTGCGACCGGTTCTCATATGTATATATACTTTATTTTTTTGCTAGTTTCTTTTATTATTTTAGCAAAGTCCACGCTCTTTGCCCCAGCTATGAGCTGGTTGAATGCGACGAGTACTCATTTTAAAGTGCAGCATATGGCACTTGATTCGCTTTGGGCTGGGATTCGATGGCATTATGCATTTTATGTAACTGTAAAAGGTTTTAAATGAAGAAGCTTAAATTGTTAGCTCCAAAATACCGACAAAAGCAAGTTATATTTTTATGAAATTTAAATAGTTTTCAGTGCAAAAAACTACAAATAATAAACTCATATAGGGAGGAGTATGACACACAATCCCCTTAGTCCTGCTCTTAATATCTTCTTTATTTGTGACCCATTCCAATTTGCAGAGGGAGTCGTATCCTATAGCATTCCCAAGGGCATGCAGCGGGGCATGGAAATCGATCTGTCGGACAAAACCTTTGATGGTCATGAGGAAGGCGATCGCTTTGTGAACGGTTTGGGCCAACTTGTGGATGGTCAGCGGGGGCAGGACAACTTTCGCACCGATATTAGTGGACTTGGCAAAGGTTAGTGCATTTACCATTAAAAAATTTATGAATAATTCAACTTCCCATGACAAATTATTTAAATTATAACAATTATAATAAATTCTTTCCTAATTTATTCACAGGCTACGAATGGATTGGCTGGCGAAATGATACTTTGCTAGGACGCCCCGTGGAAATCACCTTTGAGTTTGAGACTGTTCGAAATTTCAGCGCTGTCATCATTCACACCAACAACATGTTCTCCAAAGACGTTCAGGTGAATTAATTTAGTATATCTTAAAGAGTTTTCATGGGATCAAGGCCTGGAAAAATATCTCTTTATACGACCGCCAACAATAAATAATATAAACACAGAATGCGCAGTGTTTGGAAATCGTAAAAACCAACAACTGCTCTGTGGTAGAGCCCCCTACGACCGCGGAGCGGGATCCCCGGCCAGACAGACTGGCGGCAAACTGAGCAAATAAATGCTAAACAGCTCCGGCCACTTCCCAACCAGCGCAATAATAAAATAAAATCGACAGAACGAGAGCGCTTTTTATAAACAAACCAAATACGAAATCGAACCTAAACAAACTGCAATTGATATGGCGACGCGAGTGCTCGTGGTTCCCGACTCAGGTGGCACTTCAGCCGGCGGTTCCGCCCAGGAGTAGTTACATATATATGATGCATATATATGTATATATTGGGGGAGATCGGGGGCTGGTCGGGCCTGGGTGCTGCCATTATCGAGTCAATTACCTTACTTGTGGTGGTCTTTATCGAAAGTAAACAACCATAGGAGTAGATATGTGTGTATATAACAACTTACATATGTACATAGGGCCGGGTCTCGATACGGATTCGTATAAAAAATATTTGTTTATTCTTTAAGAGGGCCCCTCACAGACCACAATCCAACAATTCTTTTGAGCTGATGCAGCACTAAACAAATTTTCAAGTCCATCGACCCAAATTATCGAGGCAATGTGTTAACATTTCGAAGTCATTCAGAGTTATTGGCCCAATGACAGATAAGAATGGGGAATTTTAATTATAGGTACTCATTGGATTTGGTTATAATTAATCCGAATAAGTTGGGATTTTTACAAGAGCTATAAATAGCAACGATTATTTTTTCTTTATTTATTAAACTTTCTTTATTAAAACTTTAAGGGTTTAAAAATGTAATTTTCCAAATCATAACTTTCCTAACCTTCACAGTGTATCATCATTTTAAAAATTGTTTTCTTCAGTTCTTTAATTATTTTTACTGCACTTTGGTGATGTCATAAATTTGTTGTAAATTTCTTTTATTGACTTTTGTAAGTATTGCCTGACAGTTTAATAATTCTCCATGAACCATTGGCTGATGTTATCGTAGAGATAAGGCAGAGTCTCAACCGAGGGGATATTGAATTTGTGAAAGTAATATATGAGTCGTCGTACCTTTCCGCTACGACAATAGGCTTGTCAAATTTGTGTCAAATTAATCAGTGTGTTCAGTTATCTCAGCTGATAAATATATACAAATATAGGTCGCGGGTTGTTGTCAATATCCATAAAGTTGTTTGGGATCAAAGCGCACCGATTGTACGATAAAAAGGGAAACATTTTCATCAGGAAATTATGTTTGATTCGGGGCTTAATTAATAAGCCAAAGTTAATTGCCATATTACCTTTCTAATCAATATGGTCAGAAGTCAAAATCAAAACACAGCCACAATGCCGCAAGCTCCTTAATAATTAAGAGAATCACAGTTCTAGTTTATTACGACCTCAGGATACCCAGGGCAGTACTTTTAGTATTACTTAAATTATTTAACTCAAGTTGGAATTGTTTTTAATTCCTTCATGGCGAAACTGAGCACCAACTCTATATACCCCTTAAATCTACAATTTTCAGCCTTAAAATTAAAGGCAGGGAAGACAGGCGACAGATATAAGACCACAAACAACGACAAGAATAGCAGGTGAGGTTGCCATGGAGCTGGGCGATGTCTCCAACTCCACCTGGCAGAGGCCACACGCGTGTCATAATTAAAACGCAATTAGCATAATTTTGAGGCTTATCAATGCATCATAAGTGGCACTTTTAGTATTTACGGCACAACCGCAAAGTGGCCTCGCCTCTGGTCCACAGAGAGGCTCCTCTCTCTAAGTAATTTTATGACTTATGAGGCATTTGGTAACGAAGCTCCGGGAAAGCAAATGGTAATGAAAAGTCATAAAAATCAGAATTATAGCAAGCGACGACACTGAGCCTCGTCGTCAGTGAGATGCTGCCGCTGTAAATTATGGGCCAGTGGTCCGAGATTCCATTAAGGCGAATGCTGAGGGTTCATGAGCCTCCACAGCATCCTGCTCCACTCCACACCTCCGCTCTGCTCCGCTCCGAGTGGCGGCAACAAATCAAAGTCCGAGCAAATTTGTGGTAATTGAAATTTTATGTGCCGTTTGCGAAGCTGCTGCCAATTGGTTGTGGACTTTGGTTAATTAGAGAACTGCAGAGAGAGCCTGAGAAAGTAAGGTGAAATTTAGAGACATTTTTGAGTGGGTATATTGGATCGAGATAAATGAGACAGTTAGGCTATATCTTAAGAGGTTAATAAGAAAGGTTTTGCCAATTTATTTCATTATAATTTTATTTATATTGAATTTATAAACAATTTACAAACAAAAGATATAAAACATTTGTAAGTTCTTTAATAATTAGATTTCATTACAACAAAGAATACATTCCATATGACAGGAAATCTCTCAAAATTACTAATTTGTAATCATACCCATTTAATGTTCCTTTACATTCTTAAACAATTATTCTTTAAAGACTTAAACTTACTTCTTGATTTAATGAGCCATTCCAGCTGATTACAAATCACTTTCAATAGAATGTCTTTCTATTGCGCTAGCTTAACCAAAGCCCAAGCCTAAGTCCCAAGTCCATTGGTTGTCAACGACTTTTGGTTCTTACAAAGTCCACAAACTCGAACATTAACACCTTCGAAACAATCGACCGACAACTCATTAGCTCCACTCGAACTGCCAACTTCAGCTCAGACAACACTTACACATCCGGTTGGCTCCAAAAGAATGTGGCTTTAAGCCTGACCAAATTGAATTTATTTCAAGCCACTTCCGCGCTCCACCCATAAGCGAACTCAGAAACCAAAATTGGTAGCAACGACAATTTACGCCGCATAAAATTAACAAAAAGACAACAAGTTAACAAGTTTTAATTAAGACTTTTGGTTACTCTATTATCTACTCTATATTTTCTAAAAAATTAATTAAAATGGGAAATGTATTGATATAAATATATTTAGAATTCAACATAAATTACAATGATTAAATCCAGACTAATTTTTAATCATTTTTTGTAAGCAAATTACAATTTATAAGAGAAGCTTTGATTATGTTTTTTAAACTAACTTTTCAAATGGCCAGCTAGCTCTGGCAACAGTGCCACCATGTCCCCCAAGTAGCCGCGAATCGTAAAATATAAAGTATGTGTGATTACCTTAATTACTATGCCGCTCACACCTTCTGTGTGTGCACAGGCCAAAGGGGGAGTCCTACACCTACCGTAACTTTGTGACTGCCAACGGGTACTCATCCGCCGTCTCCCTCCGCTACTGTTATTGCAGGTGTTTGTCCACGCCAAGGTGTTCTTCAGCATCGGCGGCCGCCAGTTCGCCGGGGAGCCCGTTCAGTTCTCGTACATGCCCGACCAGGTGCTGGATCATGCACGCGACGTGACAATCAAATTACATCATCGCCTGGGGCGCTACCTGCAGTTGCATTTGTACTTCGCCGCCCGCTGGATGATGCTCAGCGAGATTACGTTTATATCAGGTAAGAGCCACCCTCGCCCGAGGCTCAACCCCCACAGCCTCTTTTCCCCTAGATGTTGGCGCTGAAATTGTTTTATTAAAAAAATGTAAAGTTCGCACGCAAAAGGGAGCAGAGTAAGAAAGGGTTAACTGGGTTGCAGGTTGCTACGTTTTTATTTTATGGTTTCAAGCCACCCAATCAGGAGGTGTCCTTACAGAATCTAATTAAGGTAAATGAGGCGTAGTCCTGCAGGAGACGGGACCAGGCATAGAAAACGCTAGTAAATAGTTTCCTTATAAATTATTTTTATATATTTTATACCCTTATTTCATCTGCAAAAATTTGAGATACAAAATTATTGATTTTAATAAATACAAAAGATAACCACTCAACCTGTTTCCATGCCAAAAGGTGCCCTCCGACATTAATCCATTCTAAGCAGTTACCATTTTACCAAAGCATTCATTCAGGCAGCAAGGACAACTGCCGGTGGCAAACTTCTCAAACATAAACTGCAGCTGCAACATGCAACAACTTTGAGCAATTGAAAATTCTCCACTGACACTAAAATTCGTTGCGCATTTCATTAAAAAAGAGCTTCCAGACCCAAGTCGACCCACAAAATATATTACCAACTGAGGGGCGAGTGTGTGTGGGCTGCATGGACCCATTTGCTCTTAACTCACCCATGAGCACCAGGAGCCGTGGCAGCTTTGTTTTCCCTGCCGTGTGCAATTGTGCATAGAGTGATACAAAGGGGGGACAACTGCTCGACTGCCACTGCAACGTGGCAGAGGAAACGGAAGTGCTGGCACACACACACACACACTCTGGTTGGTACTCGCTTGCAAGGAGCACGGGATCTGGGATCCGATCCGACAGCATATGCTCCAGTGGCAACTCAACTGGGCCGGGCCAAGGCACTGGGATATTGTGAAAATTAAATGAGCTGCATTACTTTTGTGCATTTGAAATTTGCAACTCAATGAGTCGAGTCGAGACGATGGGAGTCGGGCTCCTGGCTGGGAAGGCTTGAAAGGATCTGGGAGGACCCGGCTTTCCTGGCTTTCGCCACCATCAGCTTCCTTTTTCTCGCACTTAGAACAATGGAAGTACATGTTGCTTCTTGCTGCTGGGATTACTTGCAGTTTTCTAATAATTTTGAAAATATATTTTTTGTTCAATTTAAAGATATTATTACTTTGCCTTTTTTTATTGTAAAATTGAATTCAATTGAAAAGCAACTTCATGAACTAATATTTTAAATACATCTCTAGTAAAATGAATTAAATTAAATTACATTAGCTTAATGGATATACGTTGATAATATATTTAACTGAATTTCCAAGACATTTAATACTTCTCCCATTAAAGATAGAGTATTGCCAATTTGCCCTGCCTCATTTGTAAGTCTCTGCTGTGCTTTTGCTATTTTCTGTTGCCGCTGGCTAAGTCTTCCTTACAGATTTGTTTTCCGCTTTCATCTCGTAAAGCCTTCTGTTGCCATTGCGATCTTATAATCGCACTTTTTCCCCCATCTTGCTATGAATACAGCCCGGCAAGAGCTCTTGCCCTTATAAATCAATAACATTGCAATATATTTCCCCATACTGACTGTTTGTGCTCTCCTGGCTCTTGGATTTCGATGCATCCAGTTCGGTGCTCAGTCGTCCGTTCAGTCCCTCATTCACTCGCTGCCTGCATACAAATTCATCTCAATAACTCCGCCGCTGCTCTCCTTTAAATCCTTGTGCAATTCGCCCGCTTAATCCTTTCTAATTGAAAATCGCTTTGTGTGCAGTCGTGTGCAAGAGTTTTGTGTGTCACAACGACAGCAGATGCAGATGCAGATGCAGACACAGATGCACATGTAGATGTATCTAGGGCCACGGAAGCCACCCTGCTGCCTCCATCCGCTGGCCTTGGTAGCATTTGAGTTACAAATTCGATTCGTAATTTGCTTAATGGCAGCAGAAGAAGTGCACTAGCATTGAGATCTTGTTGAGTGGCAAATGTATGGCTCGGATTAAAGCCAAGGGCAAGCTCCCTGCCCAATGGAGGCCATGTCATTAGCAACAGACATATATATAATTTGCCAAGACCTACCATTAACATTTTCTTGGTGGCGCATTAACATATTCACGCCCCGATTCACCCAACACATGACGCTGGCGAAAGCTAATGCTATCTGGCCAGGACGAGCAGCGGACAAGGCATAGCCCTCCTCCCGCCGCCGCTATTTGCATAGCAAATTCAAACACACAAAAGTAAACGAAAAACAAAACTTTGTTGCCAAAGAAAATAGACGGCGGACCCATAAAAAAAATAAAAAAAGCAAGCGCAAAATCAATGCCAAGAGCTGTAAAAATTTGCATTTCCCTCAAGAGTTTTTAAACGCTTTTTTCGACGTTTTTCCAAATTTATACAAAATTGTCCGGTTTTTGTTTTTAAATATCCAGCGAGGAGGGTTCAACAAACGCCCGAGGCGGAAGTGCAGTCGGTCAAGGAGGGGTCGTCCAGGGAAAAGGATATAAAATGGATAAAAAAAAGGAACAGGAACGGAGCGTAGTCAACAGTCCGATGGGTAAACATTTCTGGATATCGCTGCCGTTGTTGTTGTTCCTGTCGCCTTTCGTTATTGACGACTGTCTGGGCATTGGATGGTTTTACGTTTTATGTTTTCTGTTTTCTGTTTTTGTCTGCGTCAGGAGCGAAATGTCAACACCGATGGCGGAAAGGGGGGCAAACACAATTGCCGGCATTCGCTCCAACGCCTTTAAGTAAAGTTGCACCCGAAAGTGTGCAGCACTAATTGGCACTCGGCGGGCTGCCCTTCCAGCATTTCCTCATTTTCCTGGATTTTTTTTCCACCCCCCACCCCCGATCCTCGGCCCCATTGTCACTCACCGTCTGGGCGGTGATATGACACGGGGAGCTTGGCCATTCATCATCATAATAATCGCTCTCCTGCGCTCTGCTGCTCCGGCTGCACAGCTGCCAGCTCCCCCTAATTGCTTGCAGGAGCCATTAGCCGAAGCAGTTTATCAAGGCGGGCAGCTGTCACCCAGCAGTCCTGCCCACGCCTTGGGTGGGGCGACCACCTTGCTGGTGCATATGGGAGCAGGAAAAGGATTACCAATATCGAGCATTAATTAGCCATTTCTGGCTGGCTGGAAAGTCGAGCAGTGATTGTGGGAATTTTATTAAACAGAAGAGTGATGCCTGGGATATTAACTATTAAATAAATATTTTATACTATTACGTAATATTTAAATATTAAATATTAATATTAAATATTAATATTTAAATGATTAAATATTTTATATAATAAATGCCTTTATCATGCTAGAGAGTTTGTACACTTCACATGAATGAATTGCATACTTTTCGATGCTTCGATATCTTACGAGTTTGAATATCGTAAAACTTTAATAGGAACATTATTAGCTCAAAAACCAATCAGTAAATATTTAATTTTAAATTAACTTTGGAAATGAAAATTAAAAGACTCTTTTTGGGTTTTAAGAAATATTATTAAGCAATTAGAAACCAATCAATGCAGCTTACCATCTTACCCTTCCTTTAAATTCAACCTATGATTGCAAGTTCTTTGTTCTCCTCTTGCCAACTTTCAGTACCTGTTCTTGGCAACTTTACGGACGAGGAGGTGCTAGGAGCTCCGCCTCAGAACGGCGCCAGACAGCCGGACACCTCCGAGTATCCGCTGCAGCGAGATGAAGTGGGACGAGCGGTGAGCAGCGGAGGCGAGCGGAGTCAGCACACCACACAAGGTGAGTGGATCGATATAAGGAGAGGTTTTCCTATTCTAAAACTTTACACCAATTTACATATTTCGATCAGGCATATCTAAGTAATTTATTAGAATTATAAAAGGTTAAATGCTAAAAAAAACAACAATGAAAATTATATTTAAAATTGTATCAGGAGCAAGGGATTTATGTAGGGCATTTATGTTCTTTTTGATGATTAATTTAACAAAAGGCTCTATTTACAAATTCATGAAGATATATATTCAAGTCTAGGATTGATGCTTTTAACGTTGCCACTGACTTTTATCCACCACAAACTATGTACATGTGGAAGTCAGCAAGACTCTTGCAGCTTCCCTGCGAAAACGCAGCTTGATTAGCTCCTCCGGGGAGTAATCATTTGCGTTTGAGATCCGTAAACAATGCTTTCGCTGTGGCAATTGAAAAATCAGACAATAAACCACAGCAACAGTACAGAAGCCCCACAGAAATATATATATTTGCATTAAGCATTTTTTAGCTAGCAGCAAGTGCTTCGTAAGGGGAAAAGAAAAACAAATAGCCGGACTTTTCATTACTCCAGCTCTTTCTTTGCTCTTCTCACTCTACCGCAGTTATCTCGCCGAGGCCCATCGACCATCAGGAACCGGAAACGAGCTTCGTGGGCGTCATAATCACTGTGCTGGCCACAATTATAATGCTGCTGGTCGCCATTATACTGCTGATAGTAGCCCGTAACAAGCGAGCCCGGGGCAGGGGCAACGTTTTGGACGCGTTTCAGCACAATTTCAATCCGGACACGCTCGGCGGCGTTGATAAGCGACTCAACGGCAACGGTGTCCTGAAGGTAAGCTACTATACCCAGCTCTCCCAGGTCCCAGCAACGACACGACCCCGACCCCGACCCCGACCCGAGGGTCTGTTAATGCATTCCGCCTAACCCACCGGGTAACGAAACATGCAAAGTGCATAACAGTGCCCGTTGGCATCCTGTGGCGGGGTCAGATCCACCCTTCAACCACCCAGAATGCATGTCAAACAGCATCGGGGCCAACTACAGCTGGAGCAAAAAAAAAAAAGAAAGATCGGGCAGAAAGTAACCAGCCCACAGAAGCCCTAACGCCGGGCATATTCCAGAAATCATGATTAAAAACTGTAGAGTCGGAATGCAAAAAAAGAAAACGGGCCCCAGCTACCCAGACTTTTTTCACTATATGCTGTCATTTTTTTCCCCAGGTGGTCACAACAATGGATGACAATGAGTCGTCCATTGACAAGAACAGTCTGTACCACGAGCCCTTCAACGTGAACATGTACACCAGTGCGGCCAGTGCCTGCTCCATGAATGACCTGCAGCGTCAGCATGTATCGCCGGAATATACAGGTGAGTCTCGTGAGGCACAGTGGTTAAAAGCTGGCAACGTAGGTAATAAAATATGTGGAAACCTGGAGAAATATTACTCAGAATTTACAAGATCATAAAATATGCCATATCTTCAGACACCTTTTAAAAGGATTTCAAATCTCGAATGCTTTGAATAACACCCTCAATATATCCATTTAATCTTTCTCAAATCATATTCTACTTTATAAAATTGGTTAAATCTCGTACCACTGTGCTGTGTACGAGTGTCCCAGTGTCCTGAACCCGGAGATGATGCTGGCATGGAGTAGATGCACCTATGACAATGATGTGTGGGCCTTTGCCATCAGCCATAAAACTGCGCTTGCAGCTCGACACTTGACTACTCCCCGCCCCGCCCCCTTGCCCAGCTGTTGGTGTCGCTCTTGATGAGTTTGATGTTTTGCGTCCTGCCTGTGACAGGACATGCAAATGCTCCTGCAGGCACAGCGGCAACGGCGGGGCCGGCTACGTATCCAGAGAGCAATGCTTAATTTAGCGCACAACATGGATCCGTAGCCTAGGTGGTGCGGCGTTGGCAGGACCGAAAAAAGAGCTGGACAGGGATAAAAAACGGGTCGGAAGAGCGCGATGCTGGCACCGCAGGACATAATTTTGAATTGCTGAGTCAGGCGGTTTTAGGAATATCTAACAGGACTATAGGTTGGGCTACTGCGAATGGTGATAAGAGAAGATCCTTTGGTATGTGGATATCACTACTACATGAAGCTTAAGGACCCCTGGACTGAGATTTTGATTAAATATAATAATATTTTGTGTCTTTCAACATTTGCAAAACTTAAGCTTTATTTGTTGAAGTTTTTTTTAATTCAGCGTTTCATTTTTCAACCTTCAATAATTTTTAGTTATTAAAATAAATCTTTAAATGATTAAAATTCTAAAAATAAATTTATAAATTTCTACTTTCATTAAATAAATACCTAAATGGCAGATTCCTTCTAACTGAAATTATATAAACCTTTCGATGACTTACATTTAGAGTCTTGCAGGTTCTGTGATCGAATAGCCAGGATTGCCAAAGGACACCAAGGGTATTAACAGTTCATCTACCATGTAGCCTTTTTTTTTGGGCACACATTTTTTTTGTGTGCTCGGTTTTAATTGCCACACAGACATAGAACTGCAGTTAGGAGTTACGACCGCCGCTCCGTAAATTGTAATGAATTCTAATACTCCTGCGTGTCCGCAGAGGGGGGCCCAAGGCATGTTACAAATTTTTTGGTCTACGGACTTCGGCCCTTGTGAGGGCTGAGATGACTTGCAGCACATAAAATGGCCATGTATGCAGTCCCCATTGTTCCGAGGACATTCCCGTTAGAGTCCTGGCATCCCCCAACCCACCCGGAGTCGGAGTCTTCGTCTGCGGCACAGCTCATAAGCGTTTATGGCACGCCTTTCATGCGCTTGAGTCATTTGCCAAAAAGTTTTCTGATGTTGCCTCTGGGTGCATTTTATAACTGGGCAGCAAATATTTGTCATAGTGGCCGCTCCGCTCCGCCCAGTTTCTGTCTCTGTGTCTGTGTGGGTCTGTGGCTCTGTCTGCCTGGTTGCTACAATAATTTAATTTGGCTCAAATAAGTTATGTTGGCTGCCGGCTCAGCTCGGGTCGTCACAGTCTCGCGCGCTTCGCACGCGCCAAATTGAGTGCTTCAAACTTCTTGCTGGCGGCAAAAGTTTCCCAACGGGCATAGCTCAAATCGACTAGACTTACTCAAATTAAAGTCTATTTTTGAAGTCAACTGCCAATTTGCACTACCAACTAGCGCACACGGGAGGCAAGGGTTGGTAAAAGAAAGCCACGACTTAATAACATTGCATGCAAAATAAACATGGCAATGAGAGGCACAAAAGTCGTTTAAAAGCAGGTCGCCCATAGTCACAGTCAGCTATATCCAAAGTTTATGCCTAGAACTACATGAATTCTCGAAGAGGTGCATTAAAGAAAAGTAAGATTTGGGAGAAAATAAAGGTTTTTGTCATTTTTAGATCACTTTATTCTATTCTATAAATTGGGCTTCGTATAAACGCCACGTGAGTCCCTCTCACAAATCCAATTTATGGATAGATTGTTGCAATAGCTTCATTTTGTGCTGCATTGGAAGAGCAGGCTAGGCTTAAGCGGAAAGGACAAATGGTGGCACTTGGGTATAACTTGAGACATAGCACAGGATACTCCAGTAGACAGTCGTTGTTTAAATATCTGTTTATTTTATTTTTTTTAATTTTTATACATCAAATATTGTTCCTCAAAATGTTGCAAAAGTTCTTGGTTTCAAGTTCCATACAATTTCGGTTCCAAATCAAAAGATCCTTGAATTGAATCTTTGAATTTAAAAGGTCCTATTATAGATAAAGTATTATTGAACGTATCCATAGATAGTTTTTATTAAAAGTAGGTCAATTTTGATGGGTTTTGTATTTATTTTAAATGCTGTCCAATATATTTTTTTCAAACCATAACTTTTTAGTATAAAATCCTTCAATTAAAGCCTTATTCTGAGGGAGTGTAAATCACATACTACCCAACATGGAGTACTGTGAAAATTTCTGCAAATGTCTACAAATTGAAAACGTAAGGCCGCAAAACTTCAGGGGAACTTCAAAACTGAGGGCACTGATTGCTCAGCTACACGACATTCCTATAGACCAAAGGCACATGCACACACACACACACACACAGAGTCTCGCAGGGACACCCAACACCGCACATCAGTTTCCTTTTGGAAAGGAAAACTTGCATACGAATTTCGCTCGTTGGTCGAAAAGTTTTGTCATTAACGTTCGCCGAGTGTCTGCTCGCTCCGACTCTTACATTATGTCTTTCTAGTACTTTTTGGACGGAACGAATGCAAAAATGACAGCCAAGCCAAAACGAAAGCAGACTGACAATAGCAATGGAGCACACACACATACACACTAACTAAATAATATTATTACAACAATAAAATTAAAAGTTCCCCGTCGCTGGCTCTTACTTGCAAGGGAGACGGCACACCAGAGCCAAGTTGCAATTAATTTCATTTAGTTTTTTGCCACACGCCATTTTTCCCGCCCTCCGAGGCTCAAGCTCTCATCTCCTCGAACGCCCTGGCACGTCGCTCCTTCGCTTTTGACTAAATGGGAAAAGTTTAAAGTTTAAGGCAGAAAAGTCCTGGACAAGACAAATGAAAACCAGGGGAAGCCCAGGCGAGATAAATGCTTTGCCAGCAAAAGTGGCGAGTGCAGAGATCCCTTAAATGTAGTAGAAGAAGGAAACCATTGCCATTGCATATTGCAATTGATTGTGGTGCAGCTGTATCCTCATGGTGTGTGTGTGTGTTCAGAGAAAGTGGAACGAGTCCTGCTGCCAAGGATATCGTGATTTCGAGTACCACTTAGTCTTGATATACTTGTCGGCGGTGGCTGTTATCTTAAACATAAAACTAATATTTTAAACAAAAAGTAAATACTTGAGAATTAGCATTTGAGTAAACTCCGATAATCTTAAATCATTTATATTCTATTTTCAATAAGCTTCTTAAATTGTAGCCAAAAATTACCTGTCCAAAAGTAAAATGTTATACTCCACTATAAAGATATTTATTGTTCTAAATAAAATAGGCTAAAATATATAAAAAACAACTAACCCCAAGGGATTATTATTCGTATTTTATGGGAGCTTGAGAAAAAGTTCAAAATGTTTCTTAAATTTTCGCTATGCAATTTGTATAGCTCGGTGCCTGCAAGGAACTTTTAGTGTGGTGCTTAAAAAAGTTTTATTGTTTAGTGCGGTTAAGTTTGCACTGGCTGTTAGCATTCCTTCCATTTTTACGGTCTAAAATTAACACTCTCTCTCACTGCTACCCGTCTCCTTGCAGATGTGCCGGACATTGTGTGCCAGGACTATGCGGTGCCTCACATGCAGCAGCTACTGCCCAATCCTCCTGCTGCTGGCCTGGGACTGGGAACTGGCACTGGGGGGGTCGGGGTGGCACCGCCGGGTTCCGAGGTTGTTGTTGCCGCTGGCAACGTGACCACCAGTGCACGCAACTCCCTCAATGCTGCCACATTGCCGCTGCCCCCGCCGCCAGTCCCACCGCCGCCGGAGAAATATTACGCAGCCACACCAATTTGCAGCAAGTCCGTGCCGCCACCGGGCTCACAGAGTAGCGGATCCCTCAGTCTCAGTGTATCGACCACCGCGGCTACCACGCCCACGCCTACTGGCGGGGGTGGAGGCGGCATTGGTAGTGGAGGAAAACCGCATCATTACATTTTGGATATGAGCGCTAATTTCGCCGACATTAACGAGGAGCAGGCCAATTGCCAAGTGCAGGAGTTTCCACGTCAGTCGCTGGTCATCGTCGAGAAGCTGGGCTCCGGCGTATTTGGCGAGCTGCATTTGTGCGAAACGAATGTGCTGAAGTGAGTAGAGGACCCAGCAAACAGACCACACTCTATACACCACTTTCCCATGCCCCGATCCCTCGTATCCTGTCCTAATTGCGAGGGTCCTAAAATGGTTGCAGTGAAAAAATATAATCCCCGAAAAATCCTGCTCATGTTTAGCAGAGATATTTGGTGGCTGCTCTGTAACAAGGATATATAAAGCGTACAAACTATAGCATACTATTAAGCTACAATCTTTAATTGTTATTATAATTATTATTAATATTTTTATTTAATTAATTTTGGGTAAATACGAGCTGTTTCCAACTACTTAAATCGCCTCAACATCTTTTATCTGATTTGACAACTAAACATAAATAGACAAATTACGAATAGTAAAACATTTTTCTTACTAAATTCCACATATTATTATTATTATTATTAAGTTCTGTCTTTCTTTCTTAATACTACTTTAATACAGCTCTATATTCTTATATGGACACAAGTTAAAACCTTCATTGTCTCAAACTAAATACATTTCCCGTCCAAGAAAATGATCAATAATAGTGACTATAATTGTGTCTGAACCTTTGAGGTTAATGTATTTTACCTCAATCCCATTACTTTTATGTGGGCCTCCTCCATTCCTTTATCAATTAAAACATATGCCCAGGACAACAGCACTACTCCACCCAGAGTCCTTTGCACACCGACGCGTCGGTTTCCAAGCGCAAAAATCAATTAGAGTCAAGCTTCGAACAATGTCGTCATGGCAGGCCAATATTCTGCTCCTGGCACATTTTAATATGCAACGTAACAATTCGATTTGCCTGCTTGCTTTAATAGTTTTGCGGTTCGAAAGCCGCAAAACGTATTACGTATACGTAATATTGCCCATGCAGACACTCGGGCAGCAGCCAAAGTCAGCCTGAGGGGGGCAGGGCGTCATGGAGGGAATTCTCTGCAGCGGCAGCAAAAACCAGCAGGGAAACCTCCGAGGCCCAGACAGATGTATGCAAAATAATTAACACACACACACACAGAGAGATGGAGAGTGCGGCCTGCATGCGGAGGCGAGTGAAGGGAACTTCAATATGGAATAGGGAATTTTGTGGCAGGCAACTTGGAGTACCCGATCCTGCCTCCCAGGGCCTGGCAGCCTGATAAAATATTAATAGACAGCCGGATAGACAGTTATCAGACAACAGATGGACTTTATTGTCGACCACCGTAGATGGAAATGATAATAGACGTGGCAGAGTTGAAAATCAAAGCCATATTACGCACCGGACGAAGGGAAAATGAAAACATTTCCCAGCGGCACTCAGCCATATGCTTACAGTAAATATTGCCTAACAGCAACGAGCATTTAACCAGGGCTTAACATTTTGGAAAAGCCAAAGCCTAAAGGAGAACCTGGGTTTACTGTGTGTGGAGCTCAGATCGTAAGCTCTTTAGTTTACTTACTATATTCAGGAAATTTAAAGCAGATTTTCCTGTATCTGTTCTAGGAACTATCCAAAAAAGGTTAGGTCTGGTTTAGTCTGGTTCAGATATATGCGACTTCACCTTATTCTTCAAATAACAACTGAATTTCCTTTCTAATCGTTCAATATCCTGCTCATATTTTAAAATTATTATTCAAAATGTTCAAAAAATAAAGACACAACTCGGTCCCAAAATGTCAGACAGATGGAGACAAATGATGGACAATGGCATGGGAAGCAGCAGACAAAAGTAAATCAATCAATCCTGAAATTAACTAATTGCGTAAAACAATATTTATGAATAATTAATGAGCTCATAATGCGTACGGGGACGGCGCAGGACGAGGGCTTAGTGGTTTGGTTATCTTTTAAGCATTAGAAAGCTCCCAGCCAATAATCCCTCCCATTAGGGGGATAACCCCCACCTCTGAGCTTGCGGATGGATGCTTTGAAACTATGAATACTAGCTGACAAGTTTATGTAAAATTCAATGAATATGTAATTACCCCACAGACACCAACACATGCACACTGACACATCGGTGAATGGTCTTTTTACTTTGCTGAACATTTGCATAAATCTCAAACAACACACATCCATATTCTAGGCAACCTAACGACCTGCAGGCACATTAATTTATAGCAAAAATTCACGTAAATTACCTCGTGGCGATACTATCCGTGGCACCCACACATCCCTCAGCCCGCATCCATATGAAGGGCAGTCCCGCAGATAAGTCGATTCCCTCTCAAGCGTATGCTCTCCGGTATATACATATATATATATTTTTTTTTTGCAAAAATCGTGGCGAGGGGAGAGCGTGGCGAAGCGGCATTTACATTTAAAAAATTCAACAGCAAGCGCGAAAATTATTCATAAATGTACCACCGAAAAAAGGAAAATATCCTGAAGTAAAATAGTTCACAAAATCTGCTGACCGGAAAGGGCGGCATGGGGGATACGCACCTTGACGTGGGCTTTGGGGAGAAATAAAAAAAAAGAAACGAAACGTGTGCGTAAAATATTTTTGCACATTTTTAACTGAATATCAATTTATGTTATTTTCTATTCAACATTTTTTCCACGACGCCCCAAGTGCGCACAACTGCCAACAAATATTTTGTATGCTTTTCCATTTCCATTGTTGCTTTTGTTTGCCAACTGTTTTGGGAATCCGTGTGGATATTCAATTCTTCTTCATATACAAAACTTTTTAAGTGTTTTTTATGTATTGACGTCTACCACACGTTCTGGTTATGCGTTTTTTTATGCTTTGCGTTGCTTTATTTCTTACAAAACATTAGTTTAACTATACTTTTTATTCAAGTTTATCGGAGGCCGATGAGTAGTGACGTTTTTCTATTGATTTTTGTGTGCAAAGAGGCAAAAATGTTGCACATTTTCAACTCGTTGTTGTGACAGTCATCACTCTCGATGTGATTCTGACCAACCAAATGGCAATTAAACAGCACCAAGCAAAATCAAAGGTAACAGAGTGGCGAAACAAAAACTCATCTCACTCCAGGAGTACTTCGGTTGCTGTCCTGAACGGTTGGCTGTGACAATTATGCTAGATTGTCCTTCTTTCCCTATTTTTTTCCTTTGACTATGGGTTGAACTTTTTATAATGGAATTTCTGATAAGTTTTTTTTTATAGCATATACCTAGGATTTTCCTGTTTGGTCCTCACCGCAGATGAGGAAGTACTATTTGTGGGAACAACAAAAACAGCCAGAAATAAAGGGTGTTACAAAGCCTGGGTTCATCATGTTTATATCTTTTCATTTAACCACTTGATTTGTTAGTGAAGTCGCTTTTACCAGTTTATTTGGCTCCGAGGACCAAATCCTTGCATCTTTTATTAACTTCCCTTGCATACAATCTAGGATCTGATAGACAATTAATTATATGAAAAATGAATAAGACAGCATTTTAAGCCTTATTGTGTTTATGTATTTTTCTGCGCTTTTCTTTATTTTAATTTTAAAAATTTGTCCATAATTTATAATAAATTACACTTAAAACTATTAATAAGAATCTTAGAATCTTCCATGAATAACCTCCTCCATTTAAATCCTTATCAAATACAACCTGAATATTCATTGACTCCTCTCTCTCAACCATAGTGCCACCCTTGTGGCGGTGGCCACCCTGCGTCCTGGTGCCACCGATCACCTGCGCAAGGAGTTCCGCAGCAAAGCCAAGCAGCTGGCGCGGCTCAATGATCCCAATGTGGCCCGCTTGGTGGGAGCCTGTCTGCGGGACGAGCCCATCTGCATTGTACAGGACTACTCCAACTGCCTCGGCGACTTGAACCAGTTCCTGCAGGAGCATGTGGCCGAGACCAGCGGCCTGATGGCCAACAAGAGTCTGAGGTAAGGTTTGGGGATAGCTCTGTAACCACCAACGTACTTTTTTAACTAATGCGTTGTCTCTCCCCCGCATTTTATGCCACATTTTTTTCTCTTCTTGCTCGTCCTGCTGCGTTTTTGCGTGCGTTTTATCGGACTTCCTGTACTGACGCCATTTGCCGACGCTACACTTCCGTTCTCGTGCTCAATGATTACGCCGATCCGCCGACGAACAACGAACAACGAACGACCGACCAACCACCAACATGCGCAAACGGATGTTAAAACTTCGTTAACTTGGCTACCCAACCTCCATCGAATGGGAAAACTTTTCAAATTCTCATTTCATGTCGGCATCTTCCGCACCCGCATCCGCTGCGCAACCCCGATTGCGACTCCTTCGACGGCGACGGACACACAGCTACGGCTGCTTAGTCTACATTGCCACACAAATTGCATCGGGCATGAAGCATTTGGAGCAAATGAATTTCGTTCATCGGGATCTGGCAACAAGGTAAGTGCCCGAGATAAGAGTTTCATCTCGTGAGGGCTGCAGGTGATTTTCCACAGCACTTTTTGCACCCCAAGCTAGGTTTTGAGTTCTTGGTTGAATTTTAAAGATTTTTCTCAGACTTTCGGGAGGGATAAATTCAACAATTTTTCTGGGAAAAATTGAAGGCATCTTTGTTTAAATTTCTAAGGTTGATTATTAGTTTGTTTAGAATTAAAGGAAAAATAATGATTTATTAGGTATTTAGGCTACTATTTTTATTGTTTCTTATTATTTAACTCTAGGGACAAAATTTTATTAGTTATGCAGATGCTTAGATACATTCCGGATGCCTATAAACCATTGATAAATCTATAATTATGACATAGCCTATATTAATAATATTCGAAGTCAGGCAAAAGTTGAAATGATGTTTCATCTTGAATTTCACAAAATAAATTCAATTTAAGGCAACAAATACTCATTTGTATTAAACACACATTATTATATTTTTCTCGTTACCTATTTGTATAGCTAGTTAGGGCTATAAATAAATTGGTAATTCAATATATTGCTACCCCGACTCACACAGTCTGCGTATTTTCGCATAGAATGTAATCAATTAAAATTAATTTGCTAATGAAAATGTCAACAAGAAGCGAAAGGACCAACAATGGCTCCTGACGACGGCGTCATTGCTGCTGCTGCCATTTATGAGCGGGTCTCTCCTTCTTTTCCACGTTTGACAGACATTGTTGTTATAGAAACCCCATGCTCCATCCATCCATCCACCCCACCCACCCTGCTTGGTATCTTTATCGTCATAACAAATCAATAGACGTGTATAGCATGTTACTTGGCAGGACACGCTGGCTCCAGGCCCCAAGTTCTTGGAAAATGTCTTTTTGAAATCCAATAAGAAAATTGTGCTATTTCTGGCCACGCAATCGTCAAGCTTACCTGGCCCCCAGCTCCCTGGTCCCACCAGACCCTTGATTGCACAACAATGCAATAAGAAACGAATCCTGGAAGGGTAAGGCAATATGCCATTTGACAGCAATTGGTAATGGCGGCGGCCCACGTGACTTATGAGCCATTCTCGTTCAGTTTTGGTTCCCCGAAATTTGTTTCTTAGCCATATGCATCGCCTGCCATAAATTTGCCTTTGCGGTTCCATGCTGGTTTGCCAACCAATATTGCTCAATCGTTTTTCCCTTGTTTTTTGCTTGTTTTTTTTTTAGGGCCACTGGAATATTTAGGGTTCTGAACAACGAATGGGAAAATAACCTGGCTGGTCAGATTTCTGTGTCATTCCATTATTATTTATAACGTGTTTTCCTGGTCCCCTCTTCTAAAATTATTTTTTATGATATGGGTTTTTATACCAGAACAGACTTTTTGGAAAAGTAAACCGAAAATATTCGCACTACTTAAATAAAAATGTATCAATATTTTTATATGATTATTTTTTTACAAATACCTGCAAGGGTATACCATAAATATATATATATATATTTAAAATACCAGAAAATAATTCTATTGTAAAAAAGAAATTCATTCACCGACTAAAAAAATTCACTTTATTATTATCAATAATTTATTACATATTTACAAGCAAACTGTAACATTGAATAAACAAAAGAAAAGCGATGTGATTAACAGACGGACTCTAAATTCTCTAAAACACAATTTAAACTGTAAGCTAGTGATTTTACAACGGCAAGTGTGGGACGAACAAATAAAGGAAAGTAGGCAATTCCACACTCTCATGTGTTTGACCAACAGGAGAAGGAATTGTCCAAATTTGGTGAAAATTCTAGTTACTTTTGTCCCACACACCCGAAGGCCCAATAGCGGAAATGAGTTTATTGCTGCTGTAAATATTGTAAAATGTTTTTCTGCTCCTCCTTCCGCCGCCCCTCAAAATGTCGAGTGTCGGCAAGAAATGCGAAAATCCTTTTAGATCCTGTGGTTTGTTGTGGTACTTTTGGTCGGTATGTAGACAGAAAATGTCTGGAAGCCTCATTGATTCTAGAATTTTTTGACAGATTTCTGCTGAGATTGCAATTGTAAAAGATATTTGGCTTAAGACACAACTGCGGGGGGAGAAGTGAAGGCGTCTGAAATACATTGACCGCATCCGCCTGTCGGCGTTGGTTTTTCATGTGGACTTGACTGTCTGTTCTTTTATGAAATGTTTGGTTTACCGACCTGAATTAAGTCGAAGTGAAAAAGAAGAGATAAATATTTAATATAAATTTACAAACCTTTCTTTCGTGATGCTATGAATGCGTTTAAGATAAAGTAACAGCCTGAATATAGGTAATGAGACTTGTAAATGTATCTGCTGTGTAGTAAAGGAAAGTTAACTTATCAAATGCATATTTTAAGAAGTTAATTTTATCTAAATGGCCATACTCTATATCCCTTTACCCTTCCAATATCGAGTATTAAACAGAAGAGAACCATCCGTGTCTGTGCTGGCGAAAAATGCTTCCTCAGCAAAAAGAAAGCAGAAACCGGCAAGTGTTCAACTAATTTGAAATTAAATTCAACGATGGCCACGACGCTCAAATGTCCTGCATCGCACTTTCCGCCTTCCCATTACAGCAGCCCCGTCCCCATGCCCCCGTAATGTCCTTGCTCGCCTCCCAAGGACTATCACGGACAATTTTTCAGCATTTAAACACTCAAGTGCCAAGCTAATAAACGATATTAGTGCCAACAAATATTGCGAGTGTACGTGTGGGAGCGTGTGTGAGTGGCCATAGAGAGTGTCCTGGCAATCGTCGACTACTATTGTTGCCACTGCTGCCGCTTGTGCAAACGTTTTCCAAGCAGTTACCAAATAAAAATGATTAGGAACGTGACTAAGAGTGCGAAAAATGTTATTTACTTAACTGATGCGAGCTCTGGAGCCCAGCGGATGCAGCTGGGGAGGTGTGAGGTGTGAGGTGTGTGTGTGTGTGCGGAGACCACAGTTTGCTGCAGTCCTGGAGTGGAGTTAGAGTGGGAACCATCGATCATTTCATAGAATCTAAGAATGGGAATTCATATAAAATTTTATGACCACAGGGTTTGCCGCCATTGATAATGCGAAACCCTTTACTACAGTTCATTGAGCTTATTAAAGCTCCATTATCTTACTTCAAACTGGTGGTAAAAGGAGTAATACCCTTTGAAAGTGTATACAAAATACCCCATGTCAGTCGCTTTCTGAAAAGAGTTTGGTTTGGTTGGGTGGGCAAAAGCAACAGCGAGACGGCATTGTTATGCAAAAAGTGGGGGGAAAACAATTCGGGGGTAGTTTAAAGAGGTTTTAAACAGTCCAAAAAAAGTTGAATCAGAAACCTAATTCTTAATATATTTTAATGATTGAAAATGATAATATTTTAAATTCGATTATTTGCTGACAGACCTACAATCTTGGCCTAGTTTGGAGCAGAATCAATATTAAATTTTCACTCTTTGAAGATGTAAAATTGTAAAAAGCAAGGAGTTATATCCCCGCCCTCTTAAATCAAGGACTCTTTGTATTTGCACAGTGTAAACTTTTCGAAGAAAGTGGGAGAAAAACAGGAAGAAAACGTCATATTTATATCTGCCAGAAAAGCTGTGTTTATGCGATGTAATTTTCAAGTACTTTACAATACATAAAAGTTAAGAAAATAAGTTTAATTAAATGATAACTCGCTATTAGTAAAAAGAGGAATATTTTAAAGATACTCTAATCTTTTAAAAACGGCTTTGAATACATGATACTCATGCCATAAACTCAGTAACAAAGACTATAAGTAGGCAAAACTATTTTACAAACCGTTGCTGAAAATGCATTATACTTTTCGGGGCAGGAATGCCCTGTCCTGGCCTGCCCAGCAGCACATCCATTCTTGTTTGACTTCCATATCCTGTGGCTTCCAACTTCCCTCGCATGAAATTCTTCGGTCGTTCGTTGGTTCGCTCTGTCGCCTTGTCGGCAGGAAATGTTGATAAAACTGCTACCAGCTGCGTTGAAGGCAGCGACGAGAACCACAGCGATGCATGTAAATCATTTATGGTTTGTACAGCAAGGGGACACCCTCTCCCTTTCTCCTTGGCCTACAATAATAATACAAGTACGCCTTCGCCATATTCAGGCAGCAGGATAAAGAATGGTGATGATTATTAAAGTCATATTTGCAGTATTTAAATGCTAGCAGAAATTGCAGTTGCTTGAATTTCGAAGTCTCGTCGATCTTAGTGTCGATTTTCTATAGCTTTCAGTTTTTGCCGTTAGCATATTGTTGTTAATTTGCACCTTGAATGGCATGTTGACAGTCGGTGGGACACTGACAGCTGTTCTAAAAACCATTCAGAAGGATCGGCGGCTTCACACAGGCCCCCGAAGGATGGGTTGGCAATGCCGATAAAGTTGGAAGCAGGAAAACGTTGCAGAGTTCTCGCAGCAAAATATCCAACAAAAGCAGCTGGAGCAACAGAGTCAGCTGCATGTCAAAGGGTTTATAATATCAAAACAGGACAGTGAAGAGTTGAGCGTCAACAAAGTGTGCGGCAGGTGTGTGTGTGTGTCTGCCCCCCAGTGTGTGGGCATCAAACTTTTCCTGCTGACCATGGGCGGGGGAAATGGCCTGCGACTGTTTTGCTACTGATAAGCCAAAGCCCGAAGCCGCATCGTAGACAGCATCTTTAAGACTGTCAGCTAATCACAATTTTATTTAATACAGACCTTAGTACACCGCCACCCCCTCTTGGGTGGGCTCAAGTGACGCTTTCCTTGACTGGTTTGGCTGCCGGCTTTCGCTTTTCTGCTTTCCTAATTACCCCACTCGAAAGCTGAAATGGCTCAGAACGCAGCTATGCAACAAATTGCAGACACGCAAACAGAGCCGGGACAGCTCTGTGACCCCCGGGGGAGAATGGCCGAGGGGCCTCCGAAATGGGAGCAGGAGTTGCACAAGAAAACAGGTAGAACGACAGAAGGATACCCTCTCTACTCGAGACGAATTTCAAACAAATAAATTGCATCTAAAAGGCTTGGAAAATATTTATAGAATAAAATGAAATAATCTTGAAATGCTCGCTATTTTTAGGTAGATTTATTTATTATATTGCTACATTATTTTATATTGTATTTTATATTATTTTCTGGTTTATCTGCTAGTAAATTTACTCTCTCTGGCCAGAGTAAAACCTAGAAAATACATATTCAGCCTTGGCGTTTCAGGAGTGCGTGCATTTGACTGCTGTGTGTGCGTTGGCGTCCCCTTCTGGAACCACCATTGCATGTAAAAAAATCCTTGACCATATTTGCCTTGGCTTTACAGGCGGTCATATTTGTTTTAGACTTTTCCGCTTTTCTTTGCCTTCTTTTGTGTGCCGTGACTAAACAGAAAGCGACTACACAACAATGCAACTCAACTCTGAAAGACCTTCAAGCAAAGTCTACTTTCAAACCTTTAAGGGAGAGTGAAAATAACTCTTTTTAAGTGCAAATTCTTGTTTGAAAATTGGAAGAAAACGTAATAAAATCTCCATAAAAACACACAAAATATTAACATAATTATTTATATGTTTCTTTGAAATACGATAACAAGCTGAAATTAAATAGTAGTTTAATTAGGAAGTCGAACTTGTGTTAAAAAAAATCACAAAATTAATATAAACAATTTGTATTTAAAAAAGTAGGCATAGAAAATAAATAATCCCAAATATATTTTACAATTTTAATTAATACAAACTTATACAAGGGGATACTGAGGAAGTGAGGCCACGCCGCACATATTGCCAGCGTTACGCGCCAACCGAAAGTAGCCATTCTCGCCCCAGGATAGGCCATAGGAGTTCTTGATCAGCCAGTAATCGCCCCAGGTCGCATCCGTCCCGAAGCCCACCACGAGGACAGAGTGCGTAAGGTCAAACCGATCCGACCGGCACCCCGGAATCCTTAAGACTCCGCCGCCGTACTCCTCAAACTCCTGGTGCAGGTGGTCAATGGATACAGCCACGGGTCCAATGTTGTACACCACCTCGGCCAGTTCCCTTTCGCATCGATTGTTCAGGGTGACATAGCCCCTCAAGGTGCCGCCACTGTGCTTGGGATCGTAGTGACACCTTCCTGCCTTCGGTTCGTAGGGATAGGAGGCCAGCGTTGCCATGCCATGGTTCCTGGTGTAGTTAAAGGCCACACTCACCCATCCGCCCAGGCAGCCATTGTTGGGATAGGGAACGCAGTCCACCAGATGCTTGGGGGATAGTGGCACCAGCCGATGGGTTTTCCTTGCCATGTGTGCCTCCAGAACTCCCGAGGTGGAGAAGGCCCAGCAACTCAGGCATTCGCCGCCCTGACGTCCCACGGGCGAGATGACTCCAAATTGGCGCCAGTCTCTTCCACTCCTTATCTGGTTGTAGCTCTTGTAGTTCGGAGGCTTCGCGACTCCCATTGTCGTTGGTTCTAGGGGAGGGTGAAGCGCCGTTCGGTATGAGAAGATCACACTTTGATCAGAGTCGGAGAACTCGTTCAGCCTCATCCAGTAGGTCGTTTTGCCCTGAAGATAAAGTCTGTTGTGTATCCGGATAGCTCGCAGTTTTCTGTTGTATATCGCTCGGTGGTAGTTATCCTCGCGCTTGTAGTTTTTTTGGTACTTAAGCTTGTACTGAGCCCATCCATCATCGTTGCTTGTACTCATGCCGAGCTCCACAAGCAGCAGAAGAGGTAATATAAGGAGCATCAGCAGTCCAACTGAAGCCATTGCAAACCGAAGACAGCGAACGTAGTCTGACAACTGATAGATCAAGAATTTATGCTGGGCTCGTGCCTAGCGATCAGGTATTACTTATATAAGGTTATCGCTTTGAACTTCTTCCAGGAATAAAAGCGCGCATCATTGCTCAGAGTTAATTGTGGAAGCAGATAAGCCTGAGCTTCAGAGATAATTTTTAGCAGATCAATGAAAATATATTGAATAAGGTTCAAACTTTAATTGTTTAATTTATTTTAATCAATTTTTTTACTATGAAATATATAGTAATACTAATCTATATAGCGGAATATTTAAATTTGTACTCTGGGAAGGGTATTTCCCATTCGTAAAACCTCTGAAATCTTATCAGCTTTGTTTTGTAATTTTTTTCATTATTTTGCTAACAACTTATTGACTTTTCTGCTGAACAATAATATTAAAATAATTCATATAAAAATAATTAAAATAATTAATTGGAAATATGGAACAAATTTTAAATTGATTTTGCCAACTAATGCCTAAATTGAATGGTATTATTCAAATAAAAAAGCTCTCATTACTTCAAAAATATAAACACTTAAAACTAGTTAAATTAATAAATACAATTTTTACGATATTTCTTACACCTTTGATAAAGAGAATTTAATTCTGGAAAACAAGCTTGGGAAACTTTTCGGGGCATCCACTGTGCCGTATCCCGCATTTCATCTCCCAGGTCCCGTGTCCGGCTTTCGACACCTTTTTCGCACATAAATTTTAATAACACATGGCAGTCCGACCCGATCCACTCCGCCCCCTCCGGGTGGGCATAAAATGTACACACATAGTGCAAATGTGTATATGTTATTTTATGCGGTGGGTGTGTGCTGTGCACAATACACAACAATTCCCAAATGTAGCGACACGTTACTCCACGAGTTTCTGCTGCAATTGGCAAACAAGTCAAGGTGGTAAATGGCAAATGGAACAAATATTCCCGCCGAAGGGGATGCCAGGCAGGGGGCAGGGGGCAGGAAGCAGGGGCAGGGACTTCCCCAAGTGGGACGCCCTGCATGGCGCTCATTTTGTGTCAACTACGCGACGTAAATGGACAAAAAGAAAAATGATGGGGGGAAAAGGGGGCGGACATGTGGGGCAACCCGAAACTCGTCGACAAACGATTGGGCAGGGGTTGAAGGAGCCCAGTCAATAAACTATAAAATATGCAATGTTTGAAATATTTTGCATGCACACTACCCCTCAACCCCCCCATGTGTTTGTGCCTGTGAGTGCACAGGACTCTTTTTTTGAGCGAAAATATTTTATGCATGCAGGTGAATTGATTCAATGGGCTGCCAACTCAGGGCAATGCAACGCGATCCCAACCAAACAGCAGCACCCAAAGGAAATTAGCTTGACAGGAAATTCCACAACATACAGGGGAAAAACCACCAAGCCACCACCACCACCACCACCATTGCCACCCAACCGCTGAGCCACTGAATGTGACTGCAACGGCAATGGCGACAGCGACGGCGACTGCAATGGCGACTGCGACTGTGACTCCACAATGCACGTTGACATTTCCCCATTCATGCCGATTTTCATATTACATTTGGTTGAGCTTAAATGACAAATGTGGTTGGTAAGCCGACGTCTGGGCCCGCGAGCCCGTTGCTCCAGACCCTTGTTTCCGCCACGACCAGCCACACCACACAGTCAACCGTCCCCCGGTAGATGAAGCATATATGCACTGGGAAAAATACCAGCAAATTGTCTTTGAAAACACCTAAAAACTATATAAGTAGAATTTGAAGCATGGCCAAATATTGGAAGCCTAAATTTGAAGCATAATTTCACCCTCATCGATTATGCAATAATATAAATATTAGTAAAATATACAAAATATAATTTATTTATTTCCTGTGTACCCACTTACATTGGTCCTCACTTGGGGAAGTTGCAACGCGTTTTCGGTTTGCGGTATTATTGCTGAATGACAGGCTGACTGAAGGACTGACTCCATGCATATGGGTGAGTGTATGGAGGAGGAGTCTGTCCCGCATCTCCTTCCTCATTTTCGACTCCGATTTCAAGCTTTGGCTTTGTGATTGTGATGGATTGTGGCGATGGCGACGAAAGAGTTGCCGGTGACATTTTTGAGCGGCAGAAAGCAAGTGACGTCAAATATATTGATTAAGAAGGATGAAAGATTAAAAGGGGACTTGAGTATTAAATATATTTTCTTTATTTATATGCAGCTTTCTCTATACAGTTATTTCTATTTATTGATTCCGTTGATTAACCTTATGTATCTTTTCTTTCCAGGTAAGTCTATGCAAAATATAAATATTTTGGAAATAATTCTACTCTTTCTAAGTAAGTAAATAATAGTTTTCACCGTGTTTATGCATATATTTGTTTTGCTATTTCAAGGAAATTAAACATATAAAATATATATATTGATTTTACCAAAACTTAAATAATAAACAAGAATTTCTTATACCTTAGAAACCACCATTTCCTCATTTTGAAATTTCCTATCTTGAAAAAAAAAAAGATTTTCTTAAATTCAACGCCAGTCATATTTGGCTTAAACCGAAATCAAAGACGATTTCCCAAAGTATTTGCTGAATTTCTGTGTGGCCTGTGTGTCCTGTATGTCCTCAGGGACTCGGTTCGCAATGCGCTTTTAATTTGACCGCGTCTGACGATGTTCGAGGCCTTTCCTATGCCAACGCAGCGGCGCAGAAACTTAATTTTCCTGCGACTCTCTCCTCCTTCTTGTTGTTTCTGTTGACTTGCGTTTTTGCATTTGCAGCGCAAAGTTTACCATTCGCTGAAACTTTGGCCATTTTGTTGCCTTCTATTTGTTGCTCCGCTGCGCCAGACGATGACGACAAAACCAATCATTTTCCCTCTCAGTCGCGTTTCCGCTCGCTCCCGGTCGGTGTTCTGGGATGACAAAATTGTAATAAACTCGTGAAGGCCACATTGGCCGACTGCCATCCACTCTGGGCTCCGGCTCCTTTCACCTCGGCCGTGTCACGAAATTTCGTTATAAAAATAAATTTTATTTAATTTCGTTTCTTTTTTTCTCTGCGCCAAAAACAGAAAAAAAAGGGTTGGAGAGGGACGACTTGCCCTTGGCTCACCGCCGTCGTTTTTCAATTCACCCAGCGTCCTGTTTATGAACTCCACGAACTAAGTGAGCACTTAAATTGTCTTTATGCCGTTGGGGGCTCGTCTCCTGCTACTTAAGACGTTGTCCTTTGACCTAACCTCCGCCAGCGTCTTTGCCTCTTCCGGTTTGGTTTCCTCCTTTGGCAAATATTTTGCGTTTTGGCAAAATTACATCCTTGGGGTGAGGACATTTTTGACCAAATTTAGTTTATGCCTTGCTAGTCCTGCTAGTTTTTCCTTACTGATTGCATAGCCAGCCTCCGGTTTCCTGTGGGAAATTAAAATGTGCTTAGCGAAGTAAATATTCCAGCTAAAGCCCCAAGAAAGTTCCCTTTGTTGTGGTGCAAGTAAATTTTTTAAGGTTTTTTTCTTTTTGTCTTAATTTCTTTAATGCCTTGAGTTTAGCATAAACAAATGTAACTTGTATCTTCAGTGAATCATAGTATTATATAATATATAACTTTCTGTTACCTCGATTAACTTCAAGACTATAAGAAATGCACACGAAATATCTGAACTCCAGTTCTGTTTTATTGGGCTGCATTAACACAAAATTGGCTTAAACTTGGAATAACAATATCTGCCTTATTCATTCTTCTTGCCGACGCCGGCATGACCCTCTTCCGATTTGAAGACCTTCTTCTGATTCTTCTCATCGCGTGTTGACTTGTACCAAATAACGCATATGCCACCGAAAATCAGTCCCAGGAAAATTCCAAGAAGGGCGACACCGATGATAAAAGCAAAGTAGTGAACCTCATTGAGAAGGTAGGCCAGGGTGTCTATAAGAGGCTGGACCACCTCGACCACGAACAGCTCGATGGGATTGGGAAACATTTGGTCCATCTTGGGAGAATTGAAAGTTCGACAAGTTGAATAGAGCTGAGATGTTTTTGTGAATGTAACTATTTCGGCTATGAACTTTGACATTGACAGTCTATTCGGAGTACTGCTATTCATATTCAACCGAAATTTCAAATTCTTAGCAAACAAATAACAAAAACAAAATGAATTTTCTGGAATATCTGGGAAATCAGTTGACCATCTTCCACTGTCACCTCCATTCCGACTTTGGCATACTGATCAAGGTGGCCACGTGCGTTGCCTTCGGCGCTGTGTGCGGCTGGATAATGAGTCTGCTCACGTTTATCGTCTACAAGGTGGCCTTGTGCCTGGGAGTCCAGCCCACAGAGCTTGACATTCTCGCCGAGGACGACATCGACCTGGAAATGATTGTGGAGAATGAAAACGACCTGCCGCTGCATCAAAGCCAAGACATTGGAGATTGGCTCCTGACAATAAGGCTGCCGCCACGTCAGCCACTCAATGTTTAAAGGTGGAATCCCCAATCCGATTCCGAGTCCTGTAGCAAAGCTCTCCTTGAAGTTATTGGCACATTTCTCTCTCGGCCTTAAATTCAATTCCCCTTCCCCCGTGCTGGCAATTCACGCATTAATGCGAGTGTGTTTGCTCTGAACTGCGCCTGGGGCTCAAAATATTTAATAAACCATATCGTTTCTTTTTGGGGAAAATTCTCTTTTCTTTTTCGGGCTCTGTGTTGATTTTTCTCAAACAGCTCGCAGCTATTTTTTCCACAATTTTATATAAAATATTGGCAGTCGCTTTCGGTTTGCCCGGGCGACCGGTTGGAGAGGAATGTTTTTAAGGTCATGGCATGATTTGAATTTTGCCCGGCGGCTTTATTTAGTTCACTTTGGGTGTTGTGGCCGTATTCGTATATTTATGGGAAAGTCAACAGCATACAGCAACAATGTACATACCTTAAACTGTCAAGTCAAGGATATTGGGTACTTTCTTTAAAAATATATAGAAGCTAACAAATACATTTAAAAATCCGGCCAAGCTCTGAAAAAGAAAAGGTGTTAAATATTTTGATGGTTATTACAGAATAACACCAGCTTTCTCCACAACTTTCTCTTCCTCATTTATTACCAGAAAATCACATACTAACAGACTTTCAAATAACGTCTCTTGCCAATATTTATGGTTTCCAGAATTTTAATAACCATTGCCGTGACGAGACATTAGCAGTTATCAGACCAAAACCCACAATTTTGGCAACGTTGCTGGCTCCATTCAAGTTGTCATTGTTTCTCGGCTTCCCGCTCTTCATTGTCTAGTTGAGGCAGAGCCACAAGCGTTTGCGACTCAACCACTTGAACAGTGCTTACAGCATTTCAGAAACAGAACCGCGCCACAGCTTCAACCCCATTCGAGGGATTTTTATTGGAGAGCTCGCAATAATTGCGGAAAGCATTTCCATGCAGGACGAGCGCGCGGAAGGAAGCCGTGGGAAGATGGTGCCGCGTAAATTCAAAGAGGATCTGAAACTGAATGGAGGCTACCCCGGGACAAAAAGCATCGGTGAAGGGTTGCAAGCCGGGAGGGTGTTTAATCACCAATCCCGAAACACACCGCCGAACAGTATATTTCATTTGAATGGAGTCTCCGGCTCTTAGGGGGGCTGTGAGGGCCACAGAAGCTTAGGGTGTCATCGCTCCAATCTAAAGAACAGCTATCAGGGTCCGAAAGTTGCCAAAATCTCCCAAAATTAAACTGTGACGAGGAGGTGTAGATACATATATCCACCTATGGAAGAAACATAATTAATGCTTATATAATCTGCAGGAACATAAAGATTTTCAATTGGTTTGTATAGAAACCAACAGTATTTAAAATTAGATAACAGCTTTTGCTGAAACAAAATAATTAAAAAATAAATATAAAAATTCTTTACAAAGTTTTTAAATGTCCAACAATCTAGATCTATTACATTATTTTATTTATTTATCTGACAGCTAAAGCCAAATTGGTCATATTTTTGAGGAGTGTACAAGTGGGATTCATTAACATTTTTCAATTCATTGCTACATGAGCATTTGGAGTTGAATTTTGCCACAGAACATTCATATATAAATGGAAGCCAGCCGGCTTCCAGCTATGGGAAAATATTTACAATTTTCCGCGACGTGCGTAATGATGCTTCTGGCTTAGATGAATGGCCGGGCAGAGATTTCCAGCGGAGGCAGCGAGGGCACGGCTGTGTGTGAAGTTGTAGGATTCGTTGTCGAGGCAACGGCTCAGCTCGAATTTTTCCATATGCGCCGCAGCAACAACTGTGCCGAGTTGTATTTTCCGGCGGTGCAGCATTCATGGGATGCTCCTCGCGATTCCATTTTGTCTGTCTGTCTGTCTGCCAGTCCGTCTGGGCGGGTGCATTCAACTTTTAATCCAGTATCGGGTTCCATGCGCAGCTCATTTGCTTTGGAGTTTTCTCCACTTATTTCTGTGGAAAGGCTATCTCACTCTAGGGTGTATGTCGTTATCCTGGATATTTTGTCAAAGGATCCTACAAAAAAATACATTGCATTTAGGAAAACGAACTAGAAACTAACATAGAATAATTCTTTAAGCTTAAGGTGGTGTTTTAATAAAGGAAGTTGAATATGTTTTCGAGTAATTTAACATTAATTTAAATTGAGAAAGGATACTGGTAAATATTTGGTTAGAGCTTTCCATTTATTCACTTATTTGGATTGCAAATTTATCGATCCAATAATAAAAGGATTATAGTCCCTAATGAAAACATTTCAGAAATATATTATAACCTTCCATAAATAACCCAGAACCTTATTCGCCAGACTTTAGAAGGGTATATTGTATTGTTAGATCAATAAATCCTTAAAAAAATATATTTTCAATAAAAATATATTTAAAATAATTTTGATTAATCCTGATAATTGAGACAATATAGAATATTTGAAAGTGTTTTATACTCAGGCCAAAATGTTTATTTATTATCAATATTTGTGGTCTTGTATCAGTATTTACCTACTTGTCTGTCAGCCGGTCAGCTCTGTGTCATAGTACAGGGTATTTTATCCCATTAAGTTGGCTATAATATCTATATTGGTCGCTAATATAGAAGCTAAGTAATAAATACCCCATTTATATGCGACTATCAATGGTCAAATCGAACATCGGCCAAGTCATTTACGTTTGGAGCGATGCGGAGTAACAAGTACGTTCACCGGAAAGGTGCCACCGAGACTTCACATCGTCTGTTCTTCAAGGCCTGTGCCTGGACCATCTATGGAATCGCCTGCGCCTGTCACTTCTTCAGGCTAAAGTACAATGAGGAAACGAATAAAGTGGAGGAGACCCGGTACAATCGGGTGCTGACCAAGATAGTGGTTGCCATAAAGATATTGCTGCTGACCAGCCAACATATGATTTACCTCGTGATGGCATTAGCAATATATATTCACGTCAGACTGGTGAATGCCAGCCATGCCCAGCACTTTGTGATGAGTCTTTTTATGCAGGGAATAAGTATAAATGTGCTGCGGCGTCTGGCGATCTTCCTGCACCTGAAAGAGGATCGCAGGTATGTGCAGCACGCGGTCAATGAGATCCTGTACATCACCAGGGTGATAGAGCGCAGATTTGGAATGATTTACCACTGCGACACAGTCTTGCTGGGTGTTTACCTTTGCAAACTGTGGATGCTCTACATTCTGCTCGATTCGCTGTGGGACAAATTGTACTTCCTGGTGCTCACCCTGCTCTACTGGGTGCTGCTGGAGTACTGTTTTCTGGGCTACTTTATCTACCAGCTGCTCCTGTTGAACTGGTACCGCAGCATCATCATGTTCCTGCAGCGCTTTATCGAGGATCATGAAGAACGGCAGGACATCGCATTTCGACACCACCGCCACTTGTCGCTGCTGTTCAAGCTGCATCTCCGCATCAACAATCTGCACAAGTTCATCATTCGCAGCTTATCCTGGCTGCCGAATGCCATTTACCTGATGATCTTCACCTGCATTTTCAACATGGAGCTGCTGATCGAGTGCAGTCTCTTTGCCGAAGATGAGTTGGAAGATAAAATCTACATTATAGTGGATGGATGCTTGGGTCCTGTTATGATTCCTATCCTTTGTGTGCTTATCCTGGGGATGTGCACTGATCGGCTCCGCGATGCAGAGTTGATCTTGCAGCAGCAGATAGTGATTATTCATGGCTTGTATATGAGAAAGACAAATTCACGACTCCTTACAGTGATGGTTCTCGACAACGAGGTGAGTCCTTGAAGGGGACAAAATATACTAACTTCTACATACTAATTGCTTTTGTTTAAGCAGCATACATCCCTGATCTTACACCAGAAACTAAAGCCGCTGCAGAATGTCATGCTTTTGGACAACATCTGTGACCGCGAGTTTGCCTTTGACTATATCTTAACCGTGATTCTGACAGCTTTATCCCTGGTACAGTACACTATATCGTGTGGCGAATCCCTGAGCGAATGTGTGAGGCATAAATGAGAAATTTCTAATCTATAAATGTTATGTTGAATAAGAAATACAAAGTATTGAGGAAGAAACTAATAAGACAAACCTTGAACCACAAATATACCACAAATGAGATCACTGTTTTTGAATTGCTAATCTTGTAGCTTTGCATTCAAATTCTTTATTTTACACCCAACAAATATCTAAGCCGCACTTTCCCAAAACATTCATCGTCCAAAAGTTATCAACGGTCACGACCTTTTGGAAAATTTCTCACCGAACTCGTTTTATTGACTCAATCCACTCAACAGGAAACAGAAACAGCAACAGTTTTCAACAATCAACAGTCACGTACCATTTTTTTGACGTTCAACTTTTGGTTAAAAGCGAAGGCAGAGAGGAAGCCGAAGTAAATACGTGAAATATTCAATTTTTTGTATACATTTTGCCGGTACATTTAAATTTATTTTACAACCCCGGCACGGACTGTGTGACAGGGCGTGCAACCCCCCAGTGTAGACGATAAAATAATAATCGATTTGACTTTGGCTAGAGTTCGTCCGCAGCGGGGTGTCCTGGCCACCACTCATCATCTGAAGGGAGCGAAGGCTCCCTCAAAAAATGGAGCAGCTCCCGGTTCTTCCTGCGGGGAATCGATTTTTTCGCGCTCGTTCAGACTTGGAAATTTATGCGAATTTGAATTTGATATGGTTAAACTGTTTGCCTAGGCAACGCCAGCCATGCAAATGCTCAGATAAGGCCAGTTAGAGGATGGCTGGCGGAGTGCTTCCCCTGGCCTAGGCCTTGTCACTTTTTGGTGTAAAATTAATTTGCTATAATTCATCAATGAGCGACGAGAAAGGCAAAAGGATTATTTGGCATAAAAAATTGTGGCACTTGTCGATTTTGCACGGTGGGCCCTTGGATGCTCTCAAGCTTGCTACGTGTGTGTAGGATGGCGCACTTTATATAATTTATGGCTGCACATTTATTTTATTGAGTTTAATGTAGGCACAGTTGCTGGCCCGCCCCCACGCCCCCCCTTCGGCATTTGAAAGGTGAAAAGGTTCGTGGGGGTGGGCTTTCCCGTTTGGAGCTTAAAGAAAATGTATCAAACGATGGCTCAGTGTATTACATCAACAAATGAAGACAAAGAAACAAATAGAATCGAAAAATTGTCCCACGAAACGAGCTTAGAATTATTAAATAAATAATCATTCATTTTCAAGATCAGTTCCCTAATTTCCTTTGAAGTCATTAAGTCTCTCCATTTAAATATCTCCCAGTTCACAAAGGCTGAGTGCGCCTAAGTTTCTCATTAAATTTAATAAAGCCAATTAAATGAAATATGTTTCCAAGTACACCAATGGCAAACAAATTAAATCGTTAGTCCCGAAATCCCTCAGAAACCCAATTTGGCAATCGGTGACTCGACCTCCCTCAACTATCGCCACTCGCTGGGAGCCTCGGATGTTATTTTCCACCAACTAATTAAGCATTCAAAAACGTTTTGGCATAAAGTTTAAATTGTCTGGGTGGCACTCGAGGGCGGGTGCCGGCACCATATCCGGGTTTGGGTCTGGGTCTGGGTCCCGAGTCCTGGTTGGGTGGAAGAAATCCAATAATAAAGACGACGAGCTGAGCTCAGCTCTCATAAATTATGGCAAATTATTAAGCAGGAGTCACAGCGCAAAAAGTTTTTACCACCGCACTCGTTTTCGTTTCGAAACAAAGTCAACTAACATTGCGTATACGCCATGGTGGACACGGGGGAACCCGAGGCACACGGGGGACTCTGGGCAGACGGGAACAGCGGTTGGCTGACGGGGCGAATGATTTATTTTTATTATTATTGGCGGTGAATTTTAAATCAAAAAGCTCACAACATTTTGTGCAGAAATTACGAGTGCGCATGGCCCCAAAAAGTGTGCTATACATTTTGTAAGCTGCTTTCGATGGCATCGGCGGCAGCTGCTTTTGTCATTATTAATAACTGTTAATTATTCACCATTAAACCTATGCCTGACAAGAGCACGTTCGTTGCTTTTTGATGGCAAACTTGTTTGCTTTGAGTCCTTGTGCCTTGTATCCTTGTGCCGCTCCAACGATTCCCTTTCTTCATATTGTTTGGCATCACATTTTATGTGCTCCTTAGTTAACGCTCGCCGATGTCTAGCTTTCCACGCGCTCTCCAGCTCCAACTATCTTTGTCTTTCTCTTGGCCATATTTACATATTATTAAAAAGTTTTCCCAAGCTACCAGGCTCTGGGACCCGGAGACGAGGAGAAATCTAGAAGAGCGCAGAGATGTAAGCAAACTTTTCTATTTTGCCTCGTCTCAAGTTATTGAAAATTCATGAATAATTGACATTTATTGCAGTTGGCACAAGTGATGGTCGATAATGGCCAAAGTCGGGTGGTGAGCGGAGGGGCGGTGAACATTGAACGATGGGCGATGGGCGGTGGTTGATGGGCGGTGGGCGGTGATGTACAAAATTAGGGCGGGAGTGACTATGCGCTCTCTGTGCATTTATAGACATAAATATTAAAGTAGCTTACGTACTTAATTGTAAATTATGCATTCAATTAGTTATGCCAGGCTGCCCTCAAATGTCGTTTACAGTCAGGGTCAGAGCGAGACAGGGCGAGTGCGACAGAGAGAGAGAGAGAGAGAGATGCCTGGCTGCAAGTTCAATTAAATTTCAAATATTCTCGGTACTGCCATTATTGTTGTTGCTCCTCCTCGATGGTTAATAATAGTGTCAGCTGCAGGATATAACTTTGGTCAGTCAAGCTTGCAAGATTTGCTGTTGGTCCGCTTGGTTGACAGGTGGATAAGGTTTTGTAATCAGTTTATAATGGCCTTCGAGCTTCTTCTGTATGGTTTGTAAGCTTATTTTGAGCTTAGGTTTTGTTTCAAATTGAATTCAAAGATGCTTCTATGATTTTGGTGTTGTTAAAATAAGAATTAATTGCAATAGAATATAATAAAACTTCTTCGCAGACATTTTAATGACACTTTCAGTGTAAATATAAAAATAAAAAATAAAAAAATACTAATTAAAACTTCTCCAAGTGTCCAACTTGAGTGGTAACAAGTCCATTTAGTCCCATTTTAATTGACTATAAGCCTACCAGGTCTCTGGGCTCTGTGAAAACAATTGAATGGCTGAAAATGATACACTTTTTGATTAAATTTAGCCCGCAGCTCTCTGCAATCCCAGCGTGTGGGGTGTGTGCTCTATTTTAGATTATGAAAACCAAACTCTTTGGGCCCCGTTCGTTAGCCCCAGATGACTTCACATATATTCTGCCATAAAATAACACCCGAGGGCGCTGTCAGCAGCATAAGCTCACCGTTTCCGTTTTTGTTTTAGTTACAAATAGCTAGATACATGCCATTGGGTGTGCGTGTGCGTACTTAAACCACACATGGTGATGGTTTTGAGAGCCGGCGGTACGCATTGCCAGGCATTTGCATTCAAATGCATTTAATTAAATCAACTAGAACCAACAGGAAAATGCAGCAGCAGCATACGTCTCCTCTTGCTCCAATATGATGAGCCTCATAACATTTAAAACAAAATTTATTTTGTGTAAATTTTGCCAGGTTCGTTAGTTTTAATTGTGTTTAGTTTTCATTTGCCAAGTGCGAGTGGAGCTGTCGAGGGGAAGGCAGACGTGGCACGAATTGTGAAATATGGTTTTGGTTAACGCTGAAGCCACTGTTTTGCTTACAATTAACTTGTTTGTATACGCTCGCTTTGTGTATCTTTGCTGGTGCTGTTTCTGCCAATTTGGCAGTTTTTGGCATGTAGTTGTAAAAAAAAACAGGAGCAGAAAAAATCCAGAGAAGCCATTAAATAAAATATAAAACACTGCCGGCCGGGGGCAAGCTGAACGAGTGGAGTGGAGACTCGAGTAGACACCTGTCCTGAGGCCAATCCCAGTGTCAATTAGCCATTTGTCTGCTACCGAATACCCCCATCAAGCTGTCAGAAAGTTAAATGTGAAAACCTCATTCGTATAATTTATTTTATTATCGCTAATTGAATTACAAATTTATTCGTCCTGAAATCAAATGAAATCGGAATGAGTGCGATTCAAGGCTATATCTCTTTTTTGGGGGTTTATTAACACTCGACTAATTCCGCTTTGTGGCACACACAACATCCTGACCAACCCCTCTTTCCTTTCCGCCTTTTTAAACTCTTTGAAGGACACTGGGGTTGGGGGAGGGACATGATAGGATTCAGGTCTCTACTTGGGATAAACTTCTGAAATGTTTTCTTTTACAATCATGTTGTTTTGATATTCGTCGGAAAATTCTGCACGACTTAATCGAAATGGAAATGACAGACGACCTATTCATGTAAAGATACTTGCGAGGGCAGCTTTAAGACTTTCTTTTTTATTTGGAATTAGAAAGGATACTAACGAAATGCATTGTCTTTACGAATTATATAATGATATCAGTTAAATTTACTTATTTCATTGAATTTCTTAGTCACCCCTCTCTATATTAAAATATTTTTCTATTCATCATCTTAATTTAATTAATTAAAATGTACTGGCAAAAGCATATACACACAAAAAACTCCAATTTAGACCCTCTCATTTCCCAGAAATGCTCCCTAATTCGTTTCTCCACCCTCGCTGAAGTTCCATTAGCAGTCAGCGAAGCATAATTGTGCCAACAACATTTTGTATCATTATTTATGCGCCATATCTGTGATCTTAATAGTTTGCTTTAAACATTTTTCAAGCCCGCAAAACGTTTAATGTGATTAATTAATTTAAACTTTGTTGGGGAATGGAAAGTAAACAAAAAGCGGGACGCTCTCACTCACATCAAATGATGTTGTGCGAAACGTGGCAAGTTATCCCCTCTAATTGTCCCCAAATCAGGAGTCGGGCCAGAAGCAGGGACATTTCCTTTCATCGAGCACCCGTTGACAGTGACACTTGAGAAATGTCCGCGGAAAACAAAGGCGATGTCGAGCGCTGAAGGTGGACAGTAATAATCATTTTGTATGCCCTACCGCAAGGCGTTGCGAAAAATGAAAACAAAAGCCCCTCCTAAGCGAACGCGGGAGATATCCTTCGACCGCTCTGATGTCTTGGCTTTGTCGGGACAAACTCTTTTTTTTTTTGCTTTTTGAAAAATGACTGAGACCAGGTGACGCTGGCCGTCGGGTACAGTCCAACACAAAGGGTCTCTCCTTCAGTCATTTATCAGCCACAAGCGCTGGGGCCATTTTAACTTAATAAACAATCATCAGGCTGTAATTATATGACGGTAATGTTATAATGAGTGCCCAGACAATACATCACAGGCTCCTTGTTTGGCTTGATAATTGAAAATGTTTGTAATTTTCGCCTCACTGTCCTTCTGTGGACTTTTCCCCGCCGTCCTGTCCCTCCTTAGAGCCCTCTCAAACTTTGCACTTTTATCTGTAGCAAAAGTTTTGTTGGCCTTTTTTTCTCATACTTTTTTTGTTTTGCTTTTGTGTGCTACCAAAGTTTTGCGACAGTTTAGGGATTAGGAGGCCGCCAAAAGTAGGCAAAAAAAAAGAAGAGAGAAAAAGTTTCAGGTCATGTCCAAATTTAAGTGCTGAAAAATTTGCTGGATTATGTGGCAGTTGATGAATTTGTTGCGCGAGGGAATTAGACGCTAATGTTTGCTCTTTTCAGCGACGAGAGAGCAATGCCCTAATAGATTTGTCTGTGGGTCCAGTGGGCGGTCTCCAACTTTGAGTAGGCGGAAGGCATCGGAAAAACCTTTTATTATCATTTAGAATCAATTAATCTATTATTTTTACTATACATTTTCAAACTATTTCTAATTTGTTTTAAAATGGATCTTGAAGACATTTGGCGTTTATTATTATTATATAATTGAACTAATTTGTTGCATTCATAAAGAACTTAGTCTTAGATTTCATCTCTTCGTCGCCACACTATTTTATCCCAGCTCTCCAGGAATAACCCTGCAAACATGTCCATTTAAACATCTCCTACTCAAGTCCCAAGCTCTTTCCTACGGCAACCTGGTCAAAGTTGCGGGGGCTAAGACTGAGGACGGGACGCAGGATCGCGGAACTTTGCCTAAGACGGCGGCAGGGCCATGTGCTGGGGCTGCTTTGACTGGCCGCTGGCGCAATTTAACTAAAAGCTCAATCAATCATCTTAGACGGGGGCATCGCCATGGCAATGCTTAATTTGCGCCCTACAAGCCAGGACCTACCTCGCTTGCGGCCGCCTCCTTGCCGGTGTTGTCATAGAGTTTCCTTTGTCCCGCATCAGATCCTGCCGCCGCCGCCGACTCAAGAGTTTTAAGCCGCTTTTCGGTCGCTTTTCGGAGTTTATCCCCCCTGGCCCCGCCGGAACCACCTGATTGAGGAATGTGCTGCATCCACCGGTGTACACATATTTGCTTAGCAGCCGAAAGGGTTGCCTATTTGCCAAGCGGCAGTTTGGAAATTGTTGCAGCTAATGCGCCCAAAGACGGCTTATGCCGGCCGACGGATTACGCCGGCTGATGGCATCGCAAAATGATTTGGCCCTTAAAGTAATTGTTTGGAAATGAGTCGAGCTGCGTATTTGAAATTCTGATTTGTATACAATTTGGGGAAGTACATCAAGGTGGTTTGTAAATTCTAAAGGTGTAGAAAAAGTGTATTTCTTTTACTTCACAAAATATATGCCTCTTAAATTGGTTTTAAATCCCTAAAACTTTATATGGAACCCTTGATTCATTATCATTCAATATCTTTTGGTTCTTACTTGCTCAGAAAATTTCTTATAAACAGAATCTTGTCTTGAAAGTCCCTTCACACCCCTTAAAGTCTGCAAACTAAGGGTCACTTACTGCAATGCAATATCATCAACAGCAGCCGCAATAGCAGCCACAAAGAAAGCCATATAATTATGTCTGCTTTTTGCAATTATTTCAATTATAAGCACAATCTGTGGCATATTTACCAACACCAGCAAACAGCAGACAGTTTAAAGTTAATGCCAGCGGGTGTATAAAAAACCATCTTTTACACTTGCCAGGGTTTGAATGAAGAGGGGTGTAAAGGGGTTATTACACGACGTTTACATTAGCAGGAAGTACAAAACCTGAGAAAATGACTGAAAACTCATTACAAATTGAATGAATTTTGGACTATAGCAAGATTTATTTATAGGAAAAGGCATTAAAACAAAGAGTAATTTAAACTCTTAAATATGTAAGAAAGACTGGCAAGCCTAATCTATTATAAACAACACATTTTTGCCACATTTTAACAATTCCTGTAACAATCTGCTCTTTAATGTGTATCCTCCCTTTAAGACTAATGTCTGCAATAACTTAATAAAAGACCAATTAACTCATTTTAATGAGCTATAAGATTGTCTACAGATATATGGTTAGCATTTCTCTTTATTCTCAAGCTTTCCAGGAGGTGTGTATAAAAGTGCACCTACGTTGCAGGCTAGGCCAAACCTGAGATGACTTTCGAGTCCTAGGTCCTCCCCATGCCCTGCTCTCCGCTTATTTACTTCGACGGTGTTATTTTTTGGCCCACGTCTGCAGAAGCAGCAACAGTTCGTGAGTTCATAATAAAACTTTTACTATGACAGTAAAATTTTAATGAAATCAGTGCAAAAGCTGAAAATTCAGAAAAATAAACCAACCCAGTGGGTTCAAGAGACCCAACACAGTCAGAAAGGGGGGAGCCTGGGGAGGGTGACACGGTTTGTTGAGAACTTTTCTGTTGCCTCTGTTGTTTTTTCGTACGTGCAAAGTGGAAAATCTGCTACAGGAGATGACAAATTGAAATGAAAACAAAAACAGCATGAAACAGAGAAATTGCCTAACTACATAGATTGTTTGTTGAGGCCGTTTATTACACATTTCAATGGTTTGTTTTACTTATACGAAGGCAAATTCAGCTAATTGGTAAGATCGATTTGTTGAAGGGTTCAAGGAGGGAGAGGAGAGTGCCTTCATTACAATGAAGTGTTTGGCTTTTATAGCTTAACTTACTACATTTTAGTAAAAACTGATATCTGTTATTTCTTTAATTTCCCATATTCAGGAATTTATGTCATTGACTTTCACACTTTTCTAGGGTTTTGTTTGTTTTTTACACATTTTGACGAAAGAGCTATGAAGCACAAGTGTTTTTAAATTATCTTATCTCTTCTTAACTCAATTTTTTTATTGTTTAACATATTTCCTTATCTATAAAACACAATCAAGCGATTATACGTGCCGGCAATCGTATGACCACTGGTCAAAATATACAATATTAAAAACAATGAAGAGATAAGTTTAACTAACTGATAACAACTGACACAATATATTTCATTTCCACATTTTATGTATTATTGTTACACTACTGAAATTCGGATCTAGTTCCTGAGATTTCCCAACTCACAATTTTATGGCCATAATGCGAGCCTTGGTGTGAGGAGCTGCCGGTGTGAAAATTGGACGTCCACTATTATCCTTATAGTCAGCATATGCCAAGGAGTGAATGCACTCCATTCCCAGGGATTCCTTTTGGCGGGCGGAATAGAAGCTGGTGCAGTAGGCCACCATAACCGGAAAACCCTTGGTGCGACCCACATCCATCAGTTTGCTGGCAAGCCGGGAGCCCAAGCCTTTTCCTCTCATTGAAGCATCCACACTGGTGATGTGGGAATAGAGCACCTTAGAGATGCCGTAGCGCTGGAAGAGATCGGCTTCTTGCTCGATCTTGGAGAGCATACGACAAATGCGAACCCAGGTATTTTGCTCCATCACCTCCGCCTCCTGGCGATGCTTTTCGATATCTTCGGGGAACTGGGCTCCAGCGAGGACGAAGCCAACCAATCGGCCACCATTACCTTCATCGAGGGCCACCAAGCAGGTGCCTTGGGCGATCATTGAGAGGTGGTATTCGTCGTTCTCCTTTTCGTTCTGCAGATGCATTGCCTCCCCACTGGACTGGCACAGGGGCTCTGACTTAAAGAAGTCATCCTTCATGAATGCTTTCACTTTTGGGTAATCCTCCGCTGTCATGATGCGTATGGCTATATTATCCTCGGTTGTCATGATGGACTTGGCTTTAGACCTGTTTCTTGTGGCTTTCGTACGGAAACTTTTTCGACTGCCTCGGCGTCTTGGCTTTTATATTAGTTCCTTATCAGCTTCCTATAAAATACTGACTAAACGGCTGATAATAATTTCATAACAACAATAAGGGAATTGGGCGTTTCTTGAAGTGCCTTCTTATCTGCCTTAAGTAAAGTGTCTTATCAGTAGAGTAATTTCATAAATGAAATGCCAGAAATAAAGACATTTAGTAAATAAACAAATAGACATTGTCTTCCAAGGGAAAACATTGATTTAACTTTGTATATTTTCTACAAAGTTACAAGTAAAAAGATGTAAACCTCGAAAAGCCGAAGATTTTATACTGTTTATGTATTAATTAAAATAATTTATTAAACTTTCATGAGATTAATAATTAATTTTTACATTTATAGAACAGGTTAGAAACATTATTAAAAATATAATTTATAAATAATAAACATTTTCCCAATTTTGTGAAATATTATTATTTATTTCACATTCATTTTCAAACGAAACAAAGAAAACAATAGAACAAATACTTTGCTATAAAAAAAACTCTGAAAAATCTTTATTACATTTTGGATAAAGGATAGGAATTTTTTCAATGCCATAATTAAAACATCCCCAAGGATCTTGAAACTAATTGCTGGCTCTGGCCCTTTGGCAGTTTCCACTGATTGTGAATGTTATAAATAAATAAATGGAAAGGCAACCAGAAAACCAAACCAAAGTCAACGTCAGCCTCAGAGCCATGCATAAATTATAAGAAATTGTTCCCTTTTGCTTTCGCTTCCTGTTATTTCCTTTTTTTCTATTGTAAAAAATGCTGAGCGTTAAAATTGCTTAAAAGAATAAAGGAAATTGGTGGCAAACGCACTAATTCAATAATTTATGCACATTTTAAATGCATGAACGCACTGACTGAAAAATGAAAAGATTGTGAGAGCAAAATAAAAAAAATAAATACTGTACTTTACAGTTAACCAAGGTTTTATAAACATTACAAAAATTAAGCCACCTAATTTATTCGAATTCTTGGAATATATATAATTATAAGAGCTTCATGAGAAGGAGTCAAGGTCCCCATAATTTCTAAAAGAAATTATTAAAGTAAATATGCATTAATTAGTTTCCTGTAAATTAAATTGTCAGGTTATTATTTGCTATTGTTATGATTTCAGCTGTAAATTTTAAATTTCATTAAAAACCAAGTAGTAAATATATTCGCCACGGGATCCTCATAAATATTTGGCAGCCGAGGCAGAAGCACTTTTGACCGCCTCGATGTGCGTTTCAAATTGAGCGGATTAAGTTTAATTACAATTTTTCGGTGATTCCTGGAGTGGGTAGCACAAACACATGCAGCACCGCACAAAGGACTCCCCGGCACTCGGCGTGAGTGTGGGTGGGTTGCGATGCATTTGTAAGGGTTGTTCCTTTGTCCCCTTTTCGGCGCGCGTAAATGAAAAGTAAACCTTTATGCAACGCTGCGGGCGGCATGCAATTTGCCAACGAGCTCAGCCACCAAAGCACCCCAACCACAGCCACCCAACCGCCCAACCACCCCAAAAGACCCAAACAAAAAATTCGCTGCGCACACGTGTTCGATGTGCAGCGCACGCCATATCCTGGCAGCTCCTGTTGCGCCCCAGCGAAATGCTTATAATTGGATTTAGTTGTCGTTAAGTTTGGACTTGCTTATTGTTCCGCTCGGCAATATGCTAGCCGTCGCAAGACACAGTCCTTCTGTGTATTTTGATGTGGTTTTTAATGGCAGTCCTTGATGGCAGGACTCACTAAATCAAATATTCCCCGCCAGAGCATCCGAGTGAGGAGGAGTCGAGGGTGTGAAGGGTGGTGCTTTTGGTTAATTAAATTTACTGGGGTGCTGCTGAATGCTAAAGACTCAACCATGATCATAATGAATAGCAGACGAATAATGAATATATGGAATATACTTATGTATGTTGCATTACAGCGAAACCATATATTAAGGGTTTGGTTATAAAAGGAAATGTATTTAATGTGAAACCATATAATATATTATATGTATGATTTTCATTTTAATTAATTTTCCTTTAAAATAGTTTTTAAATAATATTTATAAATTAGTTTAGTAAGAATACTATCTCTATTTAACCCTAAATACATGTTTTGGCTTCCTGTTAGGTTGCATGTTATTTAAGAAAATATTTGTTTACTATTCTTTAATTTTAAATAATATAATAAATTAAATTGAACAAGTAAAACTCTTTAAAGGAAGTTAGGAACACATTTTAACTGACCTGATTCTAACTCTAAAATAGTAAAAAGATTCTAAACCAAAAAAATCCGAAACATCTGCTAAGTCAGACCGGCTCTTGGGCATAATTACATTTCAATGAGTGAGAAATCTGCAAAACAAACAGCAGCAGCGTATTTGGAAATTACAATTAGTTAAATTTTTGCATTGGACAAAAAAAGTATTGCCCAGTTTTCGATACAGCAGATTAACAACGTTCAAATGACCAACGCAATTAGAGGGATAAAATTACCAAAATATGTGTGAATGTCTAATTGCGTGTGCGTGCGGACGGACGATGGCCTCGCAAAGGCCAAATCGCATCGATAGCGTATGGTCAATAGCGTCTAGCGGTAACAATTTAATTAAATTCATAAAAATACCTAGAAATTGAATTTGGCACAGAAGTTTGGCAAATATTTATTTGGTGAAAAAAAGAGGCTTAAATCAACAAACGAAATTAGTCACTTTATCAATGCATTATTTTTCAGGCATTTAGTTGTTGATTTTCTGTAGAGTAATTATAAAATAAATAGTAAATAAACGGAATTTGTTGTTCTTATGAAGTTTGCTGTTGATTTTTCTGCGAAAACTAAACAATGGAATTATGATAATTATATTTTGAAAAGATTATTACAAGTATTATTATTAATTGAATATTATGGAACAATTTTATGTCAAAGCAATGGAATTACAACAGCAAGCAGAATAGAAACTTGGACTTTATTTTGATTAAGATTAAGAATTCAATCAATTGTAATGAAATATACCATAATTTAATTACTACACATGGTTGTTTTTTTATTTTTTAATTTTATTTTAATAAAACCTTAAAGCAGACATCAGTGTTTTCAGCGCTTTCGTCAATAATCGTTATTGATTAAACCTTTTGAAAATCCTTAACCATAAATATGCAAAATATATAGCTCCAAGCGAAATAAAATGTATTAAATTTTGTTTGTTTATGGCATATTATGGTCATTATTTTAATATCCCCATGAAACCGCCTAGAGACAGTGAGCACAAAGGCGACCGCCTCCCATTTTCAATCAATTGTCATTTGCATAAAATCAGCATTAAAATGGCGGCAACCTCCAACCTTTTTTCAGACCTCCCATCCTGTAGAAATTTTAATTAAAAACCTGCCAGCTACAATGGCAAAAAAAAATTGCAACCGAACATGCACAACATTTTTCTCATATGGCGACATGTAAAAATTGGTATTGAGCTAAAAGTGAAAGTCACTAAATTTCAGAATGGAAAGCCAGCGAAACGGCGCGTGGCAATAACTTTTCTACGGAGAGAAGTACTTGAAAAAGTGCATAAATTAAGTGCATAAAATTTACTAGTGCCCGGGTAGGGATTTATGCAGGTTGCAGTTAGCTACAACACTTGCAGGTGAAAGCGTTTGGAGTGAAAGCGATCAAGATGGCCGAGGCCATCGATTTGCATAAATGCAAATTGTAGTTTTTTTTGCTTTTTTTGTGCAGGAGTGAAGGCTTCAGCCTGGCAGGCTCGTCACTCAAAAAGCGGAACAGATGCCCTAATGAAGTAACTAGAAGGCGGGTCATCTAGGAGTAGGCGAGTTCCTAAAACGATTAAGATTATATCGAAGAGGGGCTTGGATAGGCAAATTTTATGTTTGTTTTGGTAGAGAAGAATTTTGGATAGAAATTTTGTATAGACAGAAGGAAGCACATATTATTTAAAAGAAGCAACAATTAGTATTCCATATCCTCGCTTAGAAAATTAGAAAAGTTTTAGAAAGAGTTTACTAAGTAATAGCGAAAATTTGTCTACTAAAAAATATAATCTGTATAAAAGTTGGTAATATAGTTTCCTCATCTTTAATGTTAAATTAAATAAATTGAATCATAAATAACGTGTCTCTAAAACATTTATCATTTACTATTAACTCAAAACCTTCCTTTAGGTTTTAATCGAGTCTCTGCTGAAACTGAATCCAAATATAAGACCTAATTTAGATAAATTCGTTGAGAAATTCTTAAAGAATTAGTAATACTTAGTCCTGTTAGGAATCCAATTGAATATTCCATTCATATAACCACTTATGGCTGGAACTCATTTATGCTTATGACGAACTTTAATTCCAATTTCCACCCATCCCAGGGTGGCCTGTTACCGGAGTGCATTCGCAAAGTCAATCAATACGATTTGATATAGCAACTACTTCCGCCTGGTTGAACATTATTTCCTGCTCCGATAGCCCAAGAGAATTTCAGACGGTCCAACAGTGTCATGGCAACGTCAGCAGCAGCGCCCTGGGGGGAGCTCAAGCTGGAGCAGTTTCTGCTCTGCGGATGCTGGGATACGGATGCCGCTACTGGGGCATTCCCATTTTATTTGCACGCGTCGCGATGTTAGGGGTTAAATGCATGCACAGCAGCCAGCTGGAGACCTCCCGTGCCGCCCCCTTAATTTGACCTTTATTGGCGATGGCAGCAGCAAACAGCAGCCGTTACGTTCCACCTGATCACATTTCAAATGGCTTGACTCCGGCCCCCAAAGCCATCGCCGCCCCTAGTGACATCGTTTTACCCTCGTTTCATTTTTGCATTCGTTGACATGTGAAATTGTTGCGCAAGTCTCCGGGCGATATTTGCTACTGTTCGCCGTCTTTTTTTCCCCTTACCTTACCCCTGGTAGGAGGTGTTGATGTTTTAATTAATAGCCATATGTCAACTGCATTCGCGTAGGTTAAATGCCTGCCAATCTCCAGAGAAATAAAGATGATTGTGTACAGGTTGAGGTTAAAACAATTCGACAAGGACTCGTAAATAAAAATGTATATGTCCTTTTTGGCTTGTAAAATTATAAAAAAATATTTGGAGATGTTTATATAATGTTACTTTGATCCCAAATAGCTATAATTGGAACTTGAAACTTTCTTAATAATCAAAAGTATAGAATTATGAGACCTTTATCCATGCAAACCCCAAATCAAATTGACATTTCATTCAACAACAGAGAGGGAGTAAGGCAAAATCAATCGCAAATGGCCAAGACAAACAATAAACCATAAATGAGAAACCAGGACATCATAACCTTTGACCGAGAAGTCGGCCATCAAGAGGGAACACAATGGATTGGGTGTGAGCTTCCAAGCAAACGTTCATCGTTATCATTAGCATACATTTACGGTCTTGACCCTCAAGTGCTTACCCAATGGCCCATTATGTGCTTTACTTGGTGGTTGGTCTTCTTTTGTCAATGGTCTATAGGGTACCCCTCCCTCTCTCCCTCTCTGTTTGGGTCACTCCCAATGGCCTTGCCCCTTTACCCCACTCACTTTGTCCCGGCAAATGATAATAGTTGTTGCTGGCTCCAAAGCAGAAGGGTACTGATACCGTCCCAGAGATAAGAAGTCAGGTTTTTATAGCTTGGTATCCGAAATCCTGTGTACTCTTCCTTTGGATAAGAAATGTCTAAGGTAACATTTTAATATTTTGTATAAAATTACATATCAAGTTTCAAATGAGTTTTTAAATTGTCAAAGGTGCTATAAAAATTTAACTTCCTGTGAGTAAACCTAGATCTCATCAGACACCTCATTTCATGGCGTAATCCTTGAGTTAGAGTATAAAAGGATGTAAACATATACTCCACATGTCTTGCCGCTGTTTCGCGCTGAATGTTCGTCCTTCATTTATTGGTCCATTCATTCAAGCGTTTCAATTGTGCGGAAAGTGTGACACACGCGATGTCCGTGTCCTTATCCCGGTCCTCACTCGGTCGTCTGGTCGTAAGCTCATAAGCTCGTTTCGGACTCGTCCTGCTGCATTTCCTACTCATAGTTTCAGTATGGTTTCCGTATCTTTTCTTGCCGTTTTTTTCCTCTCCTTTTTTTTCAATTTAACATCCGGTTTTGTGGCTACAACATGTCCATTATGTTGATGAAGTCCTTTGACAATACTCTGGAACAGCGGAAAGTCCGGGCAAGGACGTCGTATAATAACCAGAGTTTGGCCGGTCGTAATCTGCGGACAAGGATGGTGGCGATGCCACAGCAAGGACAGCTTGTTTTGGTTTTTTTTTTTTCTGTGAGAACAAGGTACTACTTCAGGCTGAATTCGCTCTTACCACAAACTGGATATGGTTGTATGTATTAAGTGGTCAGCGAGCTTCAAATGTGGTTAATGTTGTTGCCAACTGCATGGAGACTAAACATATTGTCATTTTCAGTGATATTTTTTTAGTTTTTCCTACGTTTATTTTCTTAATTTTCCTAAGCAATGAAAAAATATGCCTTTTGTTTAACCCCTTTGATCCCTTTTCTTATTCTGCCTTTTCCTTAATGAAACTGGGGTTTAATTGTTTGTATTCTTAGCTTATTGAACGCAGTCGCTCGATTTATTGGCCCGGAGAGTGACCATTGGCCACTTCAGATGGATGCACTTAATGTCCGTGGCGTGTCCTTAATGGCTATTTGCCGAGTCGAGTCTGTCGCTTTAATTAACCCGCTTAAAGCCTTCGGAAAGTGGCCAGCACGTTGTGGCGATTTATAAGCTTGGGCAAGAGGGGAAGCCGAGCACAAAAACAAATACGCAAAAGCCCCCCACTCGCCCTTGCTCCTTCGCTTTATTTATTTCTGTCGCATGAAGGAGGTCGTCCTGCGGCGGACGAGAGGGGGGGAGGGCAACTAAAAACCCATAACTATATGTTTTAGTGACACATTTTAAAAGTGCCCCGCAAGTTGGTGGAAATTTATTGTTATTGCGTTTTGTACGCGTACTTTCTCTTTTTCGCGTTCTCCCTTCGGTTTGCAGGGTCCTTTTTTTCCCAGGACACTTTGTTGTGTATTTGTGTTAAGCCAATATGCTTGTAATTGTAATACAACAATACTATATATACAAGTCCGAGGCAGAAATAGTCGCACATAGTTTTGAAACAATGAGGTGAATTATGTTTTGGAGCTGCAGATTATGTTTTTGACATAAACAAAGTATTGGAGAAGCAATAAATGTTCAAAAATTCTATTATAAAGTTCTAATTAGTTTATTTAAATGTGAAAATTGGGCTTTTACGAGTTAAAACTGCTGTGGGCTTTTTAGTTTTACTTCTAAGAAAGCTTATTAATAAGATTGTTTAGATATTTGTATCAGTTAAAGTGGCATAACCCCTGGAAAAATATTTATTGGTCTGAAAAATGTAATTAATAAAGTAGAAACCACATACTTTTCGATTCACAATATTTTACATTCCTTGTATATGCCAAAACCTAAGGAATAAGAAATTAATTTAAAGATATACCCTTTAAATATATGAACAACCTCCTCCACTAAGACACTCAATTATAGCTTTCCATATATAAAGCATAAAATTTGCCTTGCCCTCAAATCTCTCAAAAATCTTAAAGACAGCGAAAAGTGCGAACAAGTGGCAAGGGATGGGTTTCTTCGGTTTCTCACTTTACTATCCAGACAGACGGAGAAAGCCTCGACACGTGTCGGCGTCACTGTCAATGGATGTCAAAAGCACAAGAATGGAAATCCTAGCCAATCCATAAACAACCAAGACAAGCCTACTTAACTACTCACTCAGCGAGCGAGCGAGCGACCCTCAATCCAAGTTCCCTGTGGCAGGAGCTCCATGCCCGTCGCCCTCATCGCATGCTAGTTGAAAATTAAACCTTTCACTCAGCTCGGCCCACTCGCAAACTGTTGCCACGTCGTGGTGGTAATCGAAATCTATAACGCACCAAAACCAGAAACAGTTGTCTACTGCCGGGGTTGCAACTCCTCTGTCCTGTGTCCACACCCCCCGATCCTTGGCCCCTGACTTTTGGTTTGCGATTTGGGCTAAACGCATTACATGTCGAGACAGCGACGTCGCACACAGCACTTGAAGCTTACATTTTATTTGTAATATGACAGGACCTCATATCCTTTTTCAATATTGAGAGGCAGGAAATTATGCACGTCAGACCTGTCTGCTTATATGTAATGCCCCCTTTTGCGGGTCGCGTTCATTTCACGAATTGTGGGGTGCATGATGTGTATCCTGGCTGAATCCAGAGGCTTAGCCCCCGGCTATATCCCCCGTCGACCAGCCATTTCCATTTGTTTACTTTCCCAGTCCTTGCTCATTCCCTGCATACTTCAATGCCGAACCGAACCCCTTAATGAGTTTGTTAGATGGCCAGCTGCTCCGAAAGCTGACCGATATCAGAGAAGTTCTTCCCTGTCGATTTCCGGATCAGTAAGACGATGTCAATGCCAATCAAAGTGATTTTTCACATTATTCTGGGTTTGTGATTGGAGTTGAAAAGATATGGCTATCATTTTAAAATCAGCAGAAAAATATTAAATGAAGTATTAGGGATCTCATGAGAAAATATTAATAAATCTATACTGATATGATATTTTATTTATAAATAAATCTATATTTAAACGTTCCGCTTTTTGAATTATATATAAGATAAAGCCACATCATATTTGATATGTTCCAAATAATAGCCAAAATCTGGTTTAATATTTAATTGTTGGAAATACATATAATGATGTTAAAACAATTTAATTTTTAAAGTTACAAATATAATCGGTAAAGAGGACAAATTTATTAAATTAATAATAATAGAAATAATATTTTTTATTGAAATTTAAATACATAATAATAGCCCAAACCTGCTTTAACATTCATTGCTGGAAATACATATAAAAATGATTAAACTCTTTAAGAATTAAACATACAAATTTAATCGCGAAAAAGACAACCTAAATAAATTTACTAAAATATAAATAATACTTCTTTAAAGAAATTAAAATACGTTATAATTTTGGAACTCTGTTAAAATCATATACCGAAACCACAGGCACCCCTGTGACGAGTTGAGTAATCCAAGGAAGGGGTAAATCCTCGAGGCTGCTTCATTTGAAATGCATGGAACGACCAACAGGGACAACGGGGCAGCGGAGGCAATCTACTTGGGTCGGCAAGGGAGCATATCCTGATTTCTCTGGCTCGGTGTGCTCCTGGGGGGTTATTTGGCTTTTTGGCCTGCGGAAGTGTTTGTTTATTTCATTTCTGGTATTTTTAATTGAATTTTCAATGCTTACGTCCGCTCAAAGTCCTCTTTGCTCTCGTCTCCTTTTTTACAGAAGCTGCATTATTGGCCCAGAGCTGAGCGTCAAAGTTTGCTCCATCGGAACTGTGATAAATCGGTCGGCATATGCGTCGGACTATTGCCAACTGGAGGGCACAACCGGCAGACAGACCCAACCGATGCCCATTCGCTGGATGGCCTGGGAGAGTGTGTTAATGGTATGCTATAAGCTAAGAAGTAATATTCGGAATATTTGTTGATATAAAAACCAAGTATTTAAAGCTTTAAAGATATTATTTATGTAACTAAAAAGAGTTATATAACCTATATAAATTGGAATAGTATGTCGAAAATGGGTTTATGTTTTTGGAAATAACTTTAGAGTTGTTTTGTGTACTTTGTGATATTTGCTTGTTCCCTTTACCCACATAATACAAAGCAAAACTCTGGGCAAGGATTCAACAAAGAGGGTAAAAACTTTAAAACCGAGAAAAATATTTTATAAATCCCAGAGCGAAAACCACACTAAATAAATTAATTAAGTACACGAAACCCAAGAGAAGAACTCTGGAAAACAAACTGAACGAGTTTGGATATACATTTCCATGAAGAGCAAGCATATATTCCAGATACGGGTATGACAGACAGAGAAAAACCCAACAGTGGGATATGAACAAATCTAGAATAGGTTTGGCAGTTTGTTTCATTGCTGCCTTTCGAGGCTGCCACTGCCTGCAGGGCAAAATAAACGAGCGAACGACAACACAGTAGCTACTCGTGGTTTAGAATGGGAATAGGGCTGGGGAATAAGGCTGGGAAACGGGCTAAAAGGGGACATAGAACGGGGTGCGGGATAGGGTGCGTATATTAAAAAGCGCAAAAGTTACGTTAGAGGATATTTGTACACATGAATAGGTTTTTTGTGCACAGGAACCGCATAATCCTTAAGCCAAAAAGCATGTAAACAAAATCAAAAGGCCTTTGGCAGTGAGAGGATTTCTTTATTTAGAAGGGCGGAAGGCGCGACTTAAGGCGTATTTATGGATGGAGGTTAACCATACATATAAACAACATTTTATCCTTAACAGGGATCTAAAGACTTACACACTTGAACCATAAAGTAATAGATATATACTCAAGATAGATTCTTGACCACTGATTTCTACTTTATTTCCTTTAATAAATTATCAATAAATCTATTTATTTTTTTACAGGGAAAATTCACAACCAAGTCGGATGTGTGGTCCTTCGCTGTGGCCCTGTGGGAGATATTGACTTTCGCCAGGGAACAGCCATACGAGCATATGACGGACGAGAATGTTATAGAGAATATCGGTCACATCTACCAGGACGATGCCATGCATGTAGGTCATCCTTAATTTATTTGCTGACCAGCGTAGACTTATGGCTTCATTTTCCAGGAACTTTTACCAATGCCCCTGAACTGTCCGCGGGAAATCTATGATCTTATGTGCGAGTGCTGGCAGCGGAACGAGTCCAGCAGACCCAATTTCCGGGAGATACATTTGTTTCTGCAGCGCAAGAATCTAGGATTTAAGCCCCAGAATCAGACACTGATGTATTAAACAATTGGATCTTAATGCGATTTTATCTCATAATAATTATGGTACATTACAAATAATTGAAAAGTTCTTTGCTAATTTAATGCATTTACGTGGAATATGCATTTAAAATAAAAGGTTAGAATACCAGCTAAGATATAAACTAGGCCAAAGAACGAACTTTTCAAACACTTATTCCATTTTGAGCACTCAGAGCTGTCAGAGTCGAAGACTAAGAAAAGGGAATTGTATCTGGAAACTGCTTAACATTTTAAGGAAAATTGTTTTGCATTATCTTTGATTTTCAACATCACTTAAAATAATTATGCATATCCCCCGATGTGGGGGATATTTCTGGTAAAGAACAGGTAAAGCTTAATCTTAGTCCTATTGTAAGAACACAATTTAGGTAATTGGCTTCTGATGGAATTAAAAGATGAACTGTACATAACTCGGAGAGAATCAATTAGATGATCGGCTTAAGTAATCTTATTAGACTCCATATGGTATTGTGAATTCTATTAAATAGAATATAAAATCGAATCGGAAATGAAAACATTGACATATGTGTGTACCTATCGCTCCTCCACCTGAACGCTATCTATCTAATCATTTATGCTTGAATGTTTATCATAAATGTCTATAACGAGATGAATCTATATTTATATAAAAACAAAACGAGGTCCATCTGCCGCCCCTGCCCCTCTATATCAACTCAAAATTGAATTTTGGCCATGTACCGCGAACAAAAAGAGTTTAAGCATGCGTATAATTTTGACAATAAATGTTCGAGCAAGGAAAGGGGAAATGCTTCGTAGAAAGAGTTACAATCCAAAGCTAAATACTGACATTAATTTTTCAAAAATCTAGTCTGTACGAATGTCAATTAGACGCATATCAAGAACGAGATTTTCATTTAATCAAATTTTTCCTGTGCCTTCTCCCTGCTTTTGGTTTGTGATCTTTGTAAATCAGAAGATTTTATTCTTAAGTCTATCATTTTTATTCTATCAAAAGCTTTAAAAAGGTTTCGCTGTAGTGAAAATATGTAATTCTAAAAAGATAAGGCAAACAATTAAAGAATATATTTCAAAAGCAGTTGTAGGAACTTTAAATGAATTAACAAAAAACTACTGCTACATTTTCCGTTATTATTCTTAACATTTATTTTCACCCGGCTTTTTTAATAATCACCAAATATATAAACATATATATTCACTTAGAAATGACATCATTTGATAGTAACACAATCTGAGTTTAATGGTAGTATTTTCAAATGATTAAATATATAAATAAATGTGTAAAAATCATACAGTTTTATTATAAAAACATAAACTTATTACGAGTTCGGGAAAACGTTTCACATGCAACGAATACATTTGTGGCAAACTTAAAATTAATTCATTTCAACCGATTTTTTAGTTTAAGTAGGGACGAGATAAGAGAATCGTTGAGCACAATCATTATGTATGTATGCCCATTGAAACGGACAAATTACGAGTAAAAAAAAATATAATAAAAACAATGAGACACTTAAGCTTAAGACTTTGCAGCAAAAATAAACAAACCGAAGAAGAAGAAAAATGGCTCGAAGCCCCCGGATTTCTTTAATTCTTCCCGGGGCATTAAGGGGCAGAGTCCAAGTCCAAAAACTAAATGAGACTTTGATCCGCTGCGTGCAGACCAGCAGCTGGGACAAATCCTTGGCCGCGATAACACTTGCACCTGACCGCAACAACTCCCCACCCACCCACGGAGACCGAGCAAATTAAATAACATAAAATACAAATCCGGTGCTTAAGGTGCGATGAAGAAGGGGAATGGGAAGCAGGTGAGACAGAAAATAATAAACCAATTAATTCAAATTGTTGGGAAATGTTGCTGCTGTGGAGGGCAGGTAAGGCACAGTGGCATGAAAATGAAAATTATTCAAGTCTAACTGAAAAAATGCCTTCTTAAATACCAACAATATCTTCTTTTCAATTTCAAACAAATAATAAATATAATGAATCACATCTTGCGAAATTTAATTCTGAATTTTAACAATTTTACAATAATTAAACAACCAAAAAAAAAACAAAACAAAACCTACATATTTATCTTCAGAAAAAAAAATGATGTAAGGACCATAAATATATATTTTTAATTTCCTTTATTTAACAATAAAATTGGATAATTAAAATGAGCTCCGAAATTCTGCAAAAACATGTTGAGTCTAAGCTGATGTAAGCCCTGCCCCAGGCTCTCATTTTTCTGTTTTCCTTGTTCCTTGTTTTTCTTTGTCATTATAAACTATTTAACTTCACATAATTAAAACTGGAATTTATTTTAAAATGGGGCAGATTGTAATAAGCAGGACGTAAGCCAAACGTAAATTTGTTTAAAGCCAATAACAAACAATATTAAATATCATAAATTTAAAATTTAACATTAAATAATAAAAAAATGTCATTGGTAATTTTATTTTAACAAGCCAGGAGCCTGGTTTTTCCTATTTCTTAAGTTCTGTTTGCTATTTCTAGTTGACTATTCAAGTCCTAACCTTTTCCCCATTTTTTTATATTTCTGTCAACCACCATATTATTTCAAAATGAACTATTTCTCGTAACTACAAGACCCTAACAATTTCCCAATATTGCCTGTGGTTTTTTCTGAGACTTTCTCTTCTTTCCCTTTTTCGTTTGTTGTTTCTGCTGTTTGTTCTTTTCGCCTTTCGCCCCTTGGTTTGCTCACATTAAAACCAATGATTGCGTCTGGGATTTGGTTTTCGCAGACCTTAAAGGAAACCAAGGCAAATAAGCACTGGGAGCTCCTCGGGAAACCCCCGCCCACGAGAGGCGAGATGGGTTTGTGCCAAATAATACTTTATTGATTTGGACACTTTAACTTGACGCTGTGGCATAAAATATAAGTAAATAAGTGGACAGTGGGTACTTTTTCAATTAGTAGCAAAGCTAAGAAAATCAAATCCCAATGACATCGCTTGTTCGAGCCGGGAAAACTCCACAAATAATTGCGTTGGAAGCTAAGCGGCAGAAGTCCGAATCATATTAATTTTCCGAATTATATTGGGTATTATTTTACCTAAAATATTATATTTTATTAAATATAAATAAAATATTACTCGAAATCAACATTTAGCTGAACAGTAAGTAAATAAATAATAACCATTATTTAGTGCCCAGCTGACAAGGCCTTGAAAACTTGCACTTTTCATGAGAAATTCTTAAAGTTGGCTGATTAGTTAAAATATTAAGAAGCTTATGAAATGTATAACTAACTTATAACCTTAAAAAAAGTAAAATTTTAATATTAATTTAGCATATTTTTGCAATAATTGCATTTGCTACATCAACGATTTCTTTTTAAAAATAATTAAGATAGATTAACAACAATGTTTTTTTCTGATGGCTAATGGTGTTTTTTACAATTAGAGCAATTTTTTGTTTATGTTGGGGGCTCAAAAAATGTATTTAATTTTATTAAAATATTTTAATAATTTCACAATATTCAATATTGATTTTTTTATCCGGAATAGATAATTACATCTTTTTAAAATAACATTGTCTGATAGTTAATTATGAGAAAAATGTGCTAAATAATTAGTAAAAGTTTAATATTTTGTTTAATGTAACTTAAAATATATATTTTGCTTAAAAATGTTGTGTTTATAAAAAATAAATAACTTAAATTAAAAGTTATCAACTTATTTTGTCCGCAAATGGAGCGACACCTAGTTGTCAGGTTCTACGTTTATTTAAAATTTAATGTGCGTCAAATTAGCGTCGGTCAGTTAGCGTCGAAACGGAACGGTGGGAAAATGGAACACGGAGACATTTTTTATTTTTTATTTATTTTGTAAGTAAGCGACTAATTTGATCCAAATAAACTTCCAGCATGTAGAGAATTAAATGTACTAATAGTTTTTCTTGGTTTTGGGAAAAGTTGAGCATCGCAAGTACCCTAAATACCCATTTGAAAAATCAAGGCTCCACCTTTTTGGAGATTGCTCCCCCTAAAGAGGTCGTGCGCAAATGCACGGTATGCCAGGTTTTAAAGCACTTATTCAAGTATTATCCCAGAAAGTTTCATTAAAGTCCTAACGACAGTTTATGAGAAAATTGCTTAACAGTGCTCAAACCTCCCGATCCGCTCCATACAAAAACGGGGAGCAAATATTAGAGCTCCTAGACCTTCGCTCTAAGAGGTCGTGATGCTGATCAATAATATATGTATATAAATATATATAAATATATATGTATATAAATATATATATAAATATATATATTATATATAACATATAATATATAATATATAATATATAATATATAATATATAATATATAATATATAATATATAATATATAATATATAATATATAATATATAATATATGTATATAAATTTATAACCCCAGCCAGAATATCAACAAATACTATAAAAGTAAAACTAAATTGGTACCGCCAAGTTCGTTGCCTTAGTCTTTTGGCCTTTTTTATTTAATTTAATATTTTATTTTATTAATTTGATTATGTTCAGCCATATTCTAGACAAAAAAA
>VNJN01004100.1:0-173994 GCA_008042485.1 Drosophila mayri | reverse complement strand
CAGAGTCGCCTTTTGATATGCCTCTTGCTCATAAAAGGATCTCTCCTTGCTGAATGCGCTTTCAAATCGTGCTCAATCAGTCTGTTGCTAATGGTGCAACTCCTGGCGGATACGTTTATGTTGTTTTTAAGATCCTTCGACGAAAGGATTGGCTCCTTTTTCGACTTCCTTGTAAGGGTCGTGTAAAATTTGGTAGAAGTTGCTCGCTTTCTGCCACGTTTCTCCTCTTTGTCTGTCTAGTGGATAGTAGAAAACCCTTTTAAACATTTGTGGGACATTCTACAAAAACGTTAAAGTGGTTTTTAACCAAAAATTTAAGTATCATTTGTGGGAATAGGCCCAAGAAGAGTGGTACTCCTTTGAGCCACCAATATGCTCCAATCTGGTGGAGTCTATGCCTCGTAGGAGTGCTGCCGTTCTAAAAAACCATTAAAAAGCAATAAAATATTAAAACTAAAAACATTTCATGGTTAATTTTGGTAAACTAGTCAATTTGGATAAAGATTAGTACTTTCGTTTCTATTTTTATTTCCAGGTCAAAAGCATAAATTTAAACTTAAGTATAATTTTTTAGCTAAATAAATAAAGTTAAATGCATTTTTGTTTTTAAATATGTAAGATAGATGTAAATATATATAAAAAAAGTTAAAATTCCCCCTCATTACCACGTTCCTTATGAAATATACGACTTTGAACCCAAAGTGAAAAATCGTTTCTATTATTTTTTCCATCACTGTAAGGGCCATAAGAGACGGCCATCCTCTTACGCTGCCGGATGGCTGTTCCAGTGGGTGGTTCACGGGGTTCACACAGGAGTGGAGTGGCTTTTGGGGCCGGTGGCTGGCTCAGGTGCTGTGGGTGGCGGCACGCTGCTCCAGGGGAGGATTGTATGCTAGAGGATGCTTGCAGGCAGGCCAGCGAGGTCAGCAGCTGAGGTGCGCTGCCTGGCCGGCAGAAGGCTTAAATCTCCAGTGTACATCCGCTACACGAACTTGTAGCGCACGACTGCGTCCATTGCGTTTGTCCAGCTGTCCGTCCAACTGTTCAACTGTCCAAGTGCCCTGTCGGGATGTCCGGCTTCCAATGCACTGTTAAAAAAAAAGTTGAAGAGATCCGGATAACTTACCTTAGGACTAACATGAAAACTGTAAAGTAAATCAAGTTGCAAATTGTTTGGCTTTTGTATTTTCCATTTAATGAATCCCTTTACCTATTCTAAGATGCTTTGGTTTTCTGAGAATAAAGTCAACATTTGTTTTATTATCTGTGCCTAAGCTGCCTTTAAATAAATGAAAATAGGAAAATACTTTTTATTTGGAAAGCAAGATATTATTTTGCAATATATTTAAAACGTATTTTGTAAACTAGTTAAAGAACTTTTCTTTTTATAAACATAAAGTAAACAAGAATCTTTATTTAAACCCATTTTAAATACAATTTTATACTGAAATGAGTAAAAGCTTTGTATTAAGTATATAAATAACCAGGACAAATCATTAATTTCAAATATAATACTTAAAAATATAAATTTCTAATCATTTGATTATATAAAATCCCAAGTAGCTTGAAAAGATTTCTTCAGGAACAATTATAAATACTGATGATTCAGTAACCCCATTTTCCGTCCAGTGTGCGTGTCCTTTTTGTGTCCTGCTGCACAGTCCAATGCCTTGTCGTTGTCAATTTTGCTTATTAAAGTTTTAAATGACGCCCCGAATTTCGCATTGTGACCCCGGGTGCCAATCCTCCTACCCCCTCCTCCCACATGGAGGTCAGACTGGGGAACAACCTGAGACATGGCGCATTAAGATTGATGTGCCCAATTTTGCACAAACCAAAGGCAGCACAGCCGAGCCGCAGCTCAAAAGTAATTAGCTCACATGGACGCAAACCGGGGGGCCAGCATGCATCAATAGTTGTTGCTGGCTTTGTGGGTGTGGCGGGTGCGCAATCATTCCGCCACTTGGCAAACACTCCTCCCCCTGCAGGCCACCCCCACACCCTCTCCACCGGACATTGTTAACTTTTGCGCCCTTCAAATTACGCACACGGGAATAAGAAAACATGATTTTTGCTTGTGCGCGGCCCATAAAAAATTGTAGCATACTTCTGTGCGCCGCATCGCAGATAAGCGCAAAAAGCGGCTGCGAATGAAATGGGTGAAAAAAAGCTGGCTACTGAGATAGAGCCGTGGGCCCACAGAACATTTCGCTTAATTGGACGCTGGAGTACGCTGAAACTGCATGATGATGCAGTCATACATACATATAGTACATAAAAAAACACAAAAAACAGAAGAGGAAGGCTTGAAACCGGGGAGGAGGCAGCCAATAAAAACAAATATGAGGCATTTTAAAAATAATGTGAAGGACACCAAGCCATCGCATCAAAGATTTAGTAACCCGGGGACCAAGCAGCAATAATGAGCAAAATAAATAACGAATATCCGGCGCAATTCTCAGGGTTTTCAATTAAAAATTCATTTGGAAACAGAGACAGAAAACTTAATCGAGGTGAACTAGGGGTCTGAACCCCTCAAAATCAAAGATTTAGGCCAAGTCACAATAATGAGTCGACCCCAAAACAATTTCCAGTTATCCTTCTCTAGCAATTACCTGGTCAGAGCTGCCGTGATTTGCCAATTTCGCAATTAAAAATGCATTGAGCAGCCAGAGTTGAGTGGGACAGTTTAGCTATTGACACGACTCATTGGCCGGGCGCAATTCATTTTGGCCAGGACATGTCAGCCTTGCAAATTGCAAATCGCAAATTACAATTGCGTGCATCGATCGGCGATGAAATATGCAGGTGCCTTCTCCTTTCTGTGAGGAGCCAACTGCCCAACTTCACAGCGACCAGCGACCAGCGGGCAAGTCAATAGAAAATGTGTGTCGTTAATCAAAGGGTATTAGTTGTAGCAGGAGCCCCCTCAGAGGAGGAGGATGAGGAGGAGGAGGCGGTGGACGAGGACAACGCTGGCGACTTTTTGTACAGTCGAACGATGTACGATGTACGATGTACGACCTTATTGCCATGAGGAGTCGGAGTCCGTTGCCTACTGGCACTTGCGATATGCCTGTAATTGCATTTTATCGATCCGATCCGGTATATATATATATATATCTGTGTGTGGCAATTGCCACGTACACTCACACACACACACACCAACTATAATAAAGAGGGGGCAACAGAAAAAAAAAGGAGGAAAAATGTAAAAGAAAAGTGGAAAAGACGTCGTTGGTTGCTCGGCTACACGGCAGCAAGTTTGTTACTCATTCATAAATCATGTGTGCAGCACAGCGACATATAGACAGATGGACAAATAGACAGACAACTCATATACGAGTACGAGTACGAGTAGCCTGGTCACTGAAAATTGCAGCGCCGCTTTCCAGCTAACAACAGCAGTGTCAGTTGGCCCAGAACCGAAAGAGAGAGGGCCGCACAGCCCATAAGCCAGGAACTCTACAAGCGTTTCATATACTGGTTACGGCACACGGAACACACGACACTACGGCAGGATATGGGATATGGGATAAGGGCAGAAGGAAAAAAAATAAAACAAGATATAGGAAACGATATATGAATATGCCATAAAACAATATAGGCAGGCAGTCGCAGGCAGTAACAGCAATAACAACAGGCAGGGATGACAACCACGCGGCCGAGGGCAATTGCAATTACAGTGGAGATGCGCTAAGGGGAATTCGGTTTAGGCAGAAAATCAATTTGGAAGGGTAAAGCCCAGGAAAAAGTAGAGAAAGTTAATACAAGAAGAGTTGAGGTAAAGAAAAATAAATATCCCTTATAATAAGTTAAAGTCAGGTTTGGATTTCTTAGTTTTAGCACCTAAAAGTTAACAATTAAAAACGTCTCCTTGCAAATATATTAATGAGTTTCTTGGCAGAAATTGAAGCTGAGCAAAGTCTAAATATATATATTAAATAAATATTTATTCAAGTTGCCTGCCGCCTTTAAGCAATATGTCCTGTACAAATATAGAGTTCACAACAGCCGAGCTGCGCTCAAAACTATGCTATGAATTTCATTTGGCAAGCCAAGGACATGCCCAACGTGCGCCTAAGCAGCCAGTTTTGTGGGCGGCCGGGCTTCGGTACGGTTGGGTTGGGTGTATTTTTCGGTGGGTATTTTTCCGGCTGGCTTAGGTGGCCAGGAGGAGGAACAAGTTCGGGCAGCTTTCGGGACCCTGGCTTGGCAGTTGGCGTCGCCAGCCGCCACTAATATTAAAATTGAAAATTTTGTAATTTTTCTTTTTGGCAAGCCGGCGCAGCGCAGTCATAACAGCAGCAGTAACAGCAGCTGCTGCTCCCCCTCCCACTCCCACTCCTCCCCCTAGAGCATATATCTGTGTCCGCTTCTTGGCAATAACATGCATGAGTGTGCAATTTTTGCAGTTGCCAAGACCATCGTCAGCTCCTATCGCTCCAGCAAGCGCCGTCCTGCGGGAAATTTTCGACAGGTAAAAATGGCAGCCGGGCGCGGGCTCAACACAGAACTCACAATCAGACCCACCTGAGAGCTGAAAGCTTGAAGCTTCAGGCCGCGGAATTAACTGGCCAACGAGCCCTGGCCTCGGCCCATTCTTCATGCTGGCCGGGCGCATTTGTATCCAGCAGATACATTTTTGATTGAGTTACGTGTGGAGCGCGGAGAAGGTACCGAAAATTGCTGGCTTCATTTGCTCCAAGGCTGCTGATTTATGAAGTTGCAACGGAATAGAAAAAAAAGACCTGAAAAAGCCCAGGGGCTACACTAGAAAAATCCCATTATGAAATTATTGTTAATTAACTGAAGGGAATTTTAGGAATTTCCAAGGATAGCACTCGGAAACTTTACAAATTAACATAATTCCAAGAAATACTTATATGTTAATGGGAAATTATGAATATTTATTTATGTTTTTAAAAATATATTCAAAGTTCAGGTCATAGTAAATGATAAAATAGTCAAACTATAATCTTCAACCTTCAGTTTCTGTTAGGAAAATAACATCAAAGAGAGTTATTAAAAGTTGTCTGCAATTTCAGTAGTTTTCCTACTGATTTCTCCATGTGCAGATTTACGTGCAACCTGCAACGTGCGCTAATTTTATATAATTAAAACAAATACAAACACACTCCAGGAAGAGCAGTTCGCCCGCACGTTGTCTCAAGGAAAAGGAGCTCTCCGCTTGGAGCTCCGAGCTTCTGCTGCTCGGCACATGTCGCTAATAAGCCTGCGTGTTTACTGTTACTTGTTTCAACTAATTTGTCAGTTACGCCCCAGCTTGGCCACGCCCACGCCCACAGCCAGCAGTGAAACGCCCCCTCCAAGGGTCCTGTCCCTCTAAGACCCGCATGGCCAGGCAAACACACGTACAGGATATACATATCCACAAACAAAATGCGGGTGCCGGGGCATCAGGTGTCTGCACTTGGCCTTGCTAATTGCACAGAGAGACCAAGAGAGAGCGCCCTTCTTTTCGACCATGTGAAATCTCAGACAATTGCGCTAATTGAAAAGCCCCGATAAGGCCAAAGTGCCGAAATCGGAGGGGGGAAAATCGGAGCAACATGGAGGAGCACTAAGGGGATAGAGGATACGCTAGACGCTAGACAGCCTGAAATGGAATTTCCTATGCTTCCCAATCTGATAGAAAGTTCCGTCCTACTTTTGGCCACTCCAAAAGAAGTAAATAAATGGGAGAATAATACAAAAAAAATGTTAATTAAGTCATTTTCTAATTAAGAAGAGATATATAATGATTTCTTTAAAGATATGATACAGTTTTCTTATAGCAAAATGATATTCAAGGGACTTTAAAAGATAATTCAAGTGGATGTACATCCACCTACCATTATATTTCCCCTTTAATCTATTCTAAGAAATCCTTCAACTGAATACATAAAATTATTTACCTCTAAATTAAAACTAGCAAATAAAATGTATTTAAAAAATAACCCCAGCACTATCACTATCTCCAACTATTAAATCCAGTATTTCAGTAAAAAGAAAAACCCAGTAACTATAACTTTTACTTTGCACAAATTGCAACGGCAACAAATTGAAGAAATTTAATTAAGCCATAATAAATCCTTTCCCAATTCCGGGCATAAAAAACCCCCCGAAATGACTTGACATTCCGGGAATTTGAGTTCTTCGTCAGCCACCAATTGGAGGATATCCAGAGAGTGGCCACGCTGGCTCTAGAGCTGGCCAGCGCCATTAGGACAAAGTTATTATGCCCGATCCCAAGGCGGCGAGGGGCGGGTCAAGATGGGGGGGCCAGGACTGGGGACTCAAGGAGGGAGCCGAGCTGGCAAAGTTTATTATGTAAACTCGGAGCGGCCAGTGTTTGAATTACTCGCCCAGCCGCCACTTGAGGCCCTGCAGGGGATGCATATTGAGGTCAGCCGGAGGACAGCTATCCTGGCCCGGCCAGGCTCTGGCTCTGGCTCTGGCTTTGAAAGGGAATGGTTGGGGCGGTGTCCTGGGTGTCCTGCAAAGGGGTGAGGGCGCCGCCTCTGTCTCGGTCTCGACACTTGAGTAAATTATTTAGCCGCTCGCTCACACAAAAGCATATTTCGTTCAATTTTTGCAGCCCTTAAACTTTTTCTACCCCACTCTCCTCCACTCACTCACTCATCCTCGCTTCTCTGCTCTTATTTTGCAGGTTTTGGCTTCGTTACATTTCAAAGCGAAGATGTGGTAGACAAAGTTTGCGAAATTCATTTCCACGAGATAAACAACAAAATGGTAAGTGAAGCGTGGCGGTCTGAATCGCAGCCCAGGAGGCTTAACTTCCCCTTCATCTTTAAGTTTTCCTTTTTCTTTTGCCATACACAGCGAAAATATTTTCCCAAATTGCCCATCAATTTATGATTTTATTATGGCAAAAATATCAGATATCTCTGGTGGAATAATATATTTGCACACAGGCTAAAGCACCTAGAACAGATGTCGCTATTTACGTGATTATTTATTATTATTTGTGTATTCAATAAATAAATTAAAAAAGTTTATTGTTATTTTGCTGTGTTTCCATTTAATGTAATTAAAATCAGCAGAGATAAAAGAGCTTTGATACAGTTTGTAATATCTTTTTATAAAGATATAACACATGTTAGTTAATTGGCATTTCTTTTAAAGTATGTTCTGGCATTTGAAAGCTCTTTTTAGTTATATTTCAAGTTAATACATATTTTAAAATATTTTATAAATATTTCTAGCTCATTTTTAAACACATATTCAACGAAAACACTATTTACTTTAGAGCTGATTTATAATTTTCTTTCACCCCACAGGTCGAGTGCAAGAAGGCGCAGCCGAAGGAGGTGATGCTGCCGGCCAACCTGGCTAAGACACGGGCTGCCGGTCGCTCCGCATACGGTGAGTTGGTAGTCTGGGGCAGCAGCCACGCCCATTCCTCGGCGGCCACGTCCGCCGCTGCCGCAGCCGCAGGCTTGCTGCCGAGTAGTTTAGCGGCTGCCGCCTCCGTGCTGCAGCAGCACCAGCAGCAGCAGCAGCACCAACAGCAGCAGCAGCAGCAACAACAGCAACAACATCAGCACCACCAGCAACTACACACGCACACACAGTCGGCACACACAACCCACACCCACCACCAGCTGCTGAGCTCTCTAAGGTACACACCTTATCCCCTGCCCGCTCACCTTTCGGCGGCAGCCGTGGTTGCCGCCCAGCAGCAGCAGCAGCAACAGCAGCACCAAGCAGCTACCGCCCAGCAGCAACACCAAGCAGTTGCTGCACAGCAGCATCAACAGCAGCAGCAGCAGCATAGCCTTGCCCAAGTAGTGGCCGCTGCTGCAGGTGCTCCGGGATTGCTCCCGCTGGCCAGTCCCTCGCCCGCCTCGGCCACGCCCTCTCTGCTCCAGTACGCGGCAGCTGCCAATGCTTTGCCCGGCCAGAGCAACGCCTTGGCCAATTCTCTGTATGCCGATGCCGCCGCTGTCGTTGGCTACAAACGACTCCTGGCGGCGGCGGCAGTTAGCAGTGGTCTAAGGACTCCCGCCTCTGCCTTGGGTGCTCTTCAAGCAGCGGCTCCGGCTGCTGCTGCCGCCGCAGCTGCTCAATTGCAGCAGGCACAGCTGCGTCAAAATGCCGCCTTGGCCGCTGCCCATTATCCGCTTAGCGAACTTCTGGCCATGCCGGGCGGCTTGGAAATGGCGGGAGCGGGTGCCAACTCCGCGGCAGCTGCGGCGGCCTCGCTGTACCAGCTGCCCGGGATCTGACCGAACAGGCCGCAGTGAGAGGTCCTTGGGGCAGTTTAAAGCTTGATTTCAATATCGCAAGATATTTCGATATGTTTTCAGAATTTTGCCAAATACCTCAAGATATTCGTAAACCAAATTTCAAAATTTAAAGGCCTTCATTTAAAGGATTTTGGTTTAGTCAGAAAATAATGAAATATATAAACAATTTGTATAAATTAATCAGTGATTTATCTTGCTAAATGAATTTAAATTGCTTAACTTGCAAATTTGGAACTCTCAAAAAAACTATAATTATATATTGTTTAATTAAAAAAATGTTTGCTCAATATAAATTTCCCCTCTCTTAATGATAGGAAAATGTATTTTATGCGATTTTATTCGGCCAATTAATTAAAAATGCATCAGTCAAACAAATTAATCAAGCGCAAGAGTAACAAAGTTAATCCTAGAATTTCGTAAAATTTGCTGATTTATTAATCAAAAGACAAATATATATTTTTGCATCTGCATTTTTAATAAGGCATATATAAGTTTGGTTTATTGATTTTCATATTAATTTATCTAAGAAATTCTGACTAAACCGAAGTCTTTAAATTTGCCAGAAAAGATTTCAAAGGCTCAAATTCGTACTATTTATTAATAGTATTGACTAAAAAACTACATACACTTGAACACACAACCACAAGACACACACTAAACGACTATACACCTACATATACATATATATATATGACTCTCATTCCGTCTCAATGTCCAAAAGAATATATTAAGCGGCGATAGAGCGAATCGCCTTTAAAGCCTAGGCCTAGGATTACGTGTACTTCTTACAACTTACAATTAGCCATGTACTTACTTATGCCATATGTACTATATTCGTATATATATATATATATATCTTACATATTTTGTGTCTGTCGAAGCTGCGTTTAGGCCACGCGGCGTATGCGTTATCTAACCGAATTACTTACATACAATAGCGGCGCATTCGTTTTCTTTCTTTAGACTCTAAGCGAACTTTGATTACTTAAGAACTAGGCTAAGTGCAGGTCCTAGAGAGCTGCTTAGATACATACTATACTATTACTATCGAGGCCATCGATTAACCCTAGACCTTAGAAGGCGATCGTAAAAGTTATCATTATGTAATGCGTCTTAGACACCTGGCGACTTTTCTAGACCATAAGAGCCCGCCATGTGGATGTAAAGAAATTAATTAAACAACCCAAATGCCAAGAGGGACGAAAGTCATCACTCATTTATGTTTTGCGTGTGAGTGTGGGAAAGGACTCTCTCTCTCCTGTACCATATATATCGAGCATTTCTTATAATACTTACTAATACGTACCATTCATATCAATAGCTCTTTCTAAAAGTGTATCTATCTAGCCCCAAAGCCAAAAAAGCGAATCGAATTCAATCCTAGCAAATGTATCGAATTAGCGATTAAGTTGGATTAAGAGAAGGCCAACGGAAGGACGGCCCCTTAAGGTATTAGAAAGTATTCGTACACGTATTCAAGTATGCATTGGCGGTGTGTGTAACCGAGTTAGTTTGAAAAATTGATGATTCAAACCGAGCCGAACTGGACAGATGCCATCGAAGCCATCGGCCGGACAGCTGTCCGAGTGTAATTTTCCGAAATGGATCATGGATAATGGATGTGCAGTGTGCAGTGTGCAATGTCCTCTGTGCAGTGTACATTCGGGCCAATTACAGGGAACCAGCCAAATTACGGCTCAGACAGCTGATGGCCGGACTGACTGGTAATAGGAGGCAACTCCCCCGGCAATCCGTCATCTCCTTGTGTCCGTACACATACATATCTGATATATATTGTTTGCCATAGCCATTAATATTTGACTAAACTCGAAACTAGCTATTTATTATACATGCATAAACAACCACATATACACGCATCTATTGCATTACGATAAGCGCATTAAGTGCTCAAATTCAAATTCAAATTCGAATCAAACGCAAAGTTCAACTCTTAGTTAAATCCATTGTAACATTAGCCTAAGTTGCAACAATCGGAAGAAGACACAAAGCAGGAAACGAGCCGCCAACAGCCGCCCTTCGATGCCAAAGATGAACGAAAGAACGAGCGAAGGAATGAAAACCTGAAGTCACTCGAGAGGCCGATGCAAAATTTAAACAAAAATTTTTTAACTAAAATCTAATAGCTGTCAACCTTCCTCTATATTCCACCCCTCCGTTTGAGTTGTAGTGTTTAACTAGCCCACATATACTTATAGTTTTTGCCAATTGTGTGTGTTTAGTTTCATTTTTCTTTTACCAAAATTTTCCTAATACCTTAGCTTTTCGGGCGCGGGGCAATGGTCTGCAGATATGAGGCATTTTTGTAGAAATGCACAACGGCAGATCCTTAGAATTGCCCCCGCTCGACTGATTATCCTTATTAACAATTATAATTAGCAGAAAATTTCAAACTTATAATCATAGAATAGCAACTAAATGTCTTAGATTATATCTACATATCTAATAAGTGTTTAGAATTGTGTCATATCTGCGGTATATCGAACCAATGTAACTCTACATATATATAACTCTATATAAACATAGCTCAGATCAAGGCTGTTAATGCAGAAATGAATAACGAATCGGGAGATACCTATATCCCCCTTAGTTGCGTACTGGCAAAAGTGTCGAACAGTCGCAAAACATTTCTTAGAACTCAGAAAACATATATAAACATATATATAAGAGTAGTTTATAGCGGAACGATCGATCTGGGATCGGCAGTTCCTTAGTTTCCACACTTGATTAGAACTCTAAGTACACACGAGTCAAACACAAATACGTATAGTAAATTCTATAACAATTAGTTCTGATATAATCTCGAAACTCTTTTGTTTAAATTCATTATTAGATCTGATAAAATCGTATGAATGCCAGTAATTATATGTTTTTTGCCTTTCTTTTCTATGCTCTCTCTCTTTTCTTATATGCCACTCCTTTAGATAACATCATGTGGGGACTGGGGACATTGCCCGAAGGTGAGCCTATATCTTATGGAAATAAATCAATTGTTTTAATAATTTTAAATATTTTTTATAAGGTTTTCCGGCAGCTGCCTATGCTGCTTATGCCGCTGGTCGCGGCTACTCGGGCTATCCCAGCTTTGGACTGCCCTATCCAACTGGTAAGTCCAACAAATACCCATGTATACACACGCTTAGATACACCTCAACCTGCACAGTGCACACACAGAATCACACCTTCTCGAAACCTGTTCATTACTTGTATGTGAGTGAGAGTGTGAAGAAGCAAACCCAGTGACTAAAACCAATCATAAAACACACACATTTGCCACATGAAAGCCCCCCCCAAAGAGCCCTCAAAACAAACCGAATCTGTGTGCCTCTTGATATGACGAGTCATTATTCAATATTGCGATAACCCGCATTAGCATTACTAACTCAGCTAGTTTGTCGTCTGCCCTCGATGTTCTATATATTCGATCCGAACTACAGCCACCAAAACAACATCCATGTTTCCCCTTAGTTTTGCTTTGATCACTCTTTATTCTTTTGTATTTGTATTTGCTTTGCAGCGGGTGTGATGGGCGTAGTGCCGGAGAATCGGATACTGATTGGCGACTACATGACCTAGGACATGGCGGCCCCCAATGACTATTTATCGAGTATTACTCATTACTGATATAAAATCACTGTTTTCTAAATAAAAAGAAAGAAAGAGCAAAAAAAGGCGTTCGTCATATCAATGCACAATGTAGCTGAAAAGATCGGAGAACCAATTGAAGACACTCACAGCGCCACATGACATATAGAAATTACCCTTTAGAATTGTGTCCTGCGCATCCAGCTGATATTTTCATTAAAGCTTGGCCTTGAGTTTATCATTTTTCCACCACCGAACAACACACTGAGAGATCCCACAAATCCCCCAAAAAAAAACACTGGCTACTAGGGCTTTTAGCTGATGTCAATAAAAAAAACCTATCCCTCTGATCTAGAGCTGTACAAAAATCGAAGGAAATATCAAGGAACATTTTTGGATTAAAGTTTCTTTACTAGATTAACTCAAAAGATTTTATTTCTTGCAAATAAACACTTCTTCGAACTAAAACAGAAAAGTCGAATTTTTAAAATGCCCTTTTCGAGATTTTAAATAGTAAATTATTTGATTTTTTAGATAATACTCATTGAAAATTTATTAAAAATGAAATGCAATTTTTTATTTAAATTATTTATATTCTTCAAGCTAAACCTGAAACAAAATACATTTTTTAGATCTAAATTCTTCCTTAAAATATCTTAATAAACTTTAAATAATTTCTGTACCTATTTAAGGGTGCCTATTGCATTTTTTTTAGATATATATTTGTAATATTAAAATTAGTCAGTTTCTTAAAAACTATATATAAATATCTCATGAAATTAGAGCTGAAAAAGTACCTAAATTACGGATATTTAACATGGAAAAATAACCATTTATATATTTATTGTTCTACTTAAATCAGAATTAATTTATTTCACAATTTTCTTTTAAATTGTGAATAAAAAAAATTAAATGTACAATTTAAAGATTTATTTCCCACTTTAAAAACCAATTTCACAGCGCCTTTAAACCGATAGTTTTGCAGCTCTAGCCAGCAGAGACTTGGCCTAAAAACTGATTTGACCCCTTCTCTCCATCTCGCCCTCTGACTCTTTCTCTCTATTTCTCCCTCTCTCTCTTACTCTCTCTCTGTTCATCTATATCTTGTATCTCGTATGATTTTGTAGGCTTGACAATTTGCGGCATCGGTCGAAGTTATGGGACCGCTTGTAGCGCTGCCCCGGGCCGCAGCAGAGTGGCCCAACCGAATGGCGCCGCCTCTGCTGCTGCGGCCCCCTCCGGTGCCGCCGCTGGCCACGCCCAGTCGGCGTACCACCAACAGGCGCTGACCTTGCCATTGGCCACGGCGCTGACGGCTCGATCCGCGGCCATCAAATCGCAGTTTCTGGGCAACATAAATTTCTAGGCGAGAGACCAAGACCAAGAACCAAGTCTGATTGAGTGAAGATTGAGAGTGACACAACTCGACTCGACTCCCCCGACTCGCAATGAGACTGTGAGAGCCCGAGTCGTCCCCCCTTTCTGTGTGTCAAGTAAACATATGAACGGTGACAAGTAGGTACAGCTTAGTGTAGCCTGTATCTCCGGTAAATGGTAACCACTACAACAAATAAACAAAAAAAAAAAAATAGTAAGACAGTAAACAGCAACCACAAGAGTACACCCAGTGGCGGGCAAAGAACTAATCAGAGATTCTATTTGAAAAGAACTACATAGAAAATGTAACTTGGAGATACACAAAACATAGAAACAAACACACACACTCTTAGCCACACACACACACAGAACTTACGTACTAGACGCGACTCCCAAAGAACTATACCCCATATCTAAGTAAATATATATTGTTGGAGCAGTTAACCAATTACCGCAGCAGTATTAGCCGGAAACCCTAAGTAGTGACTAGTGGCATCCCAAAACGTATAATAAAGTACCTATAATTGCGTATTCATAGAGCTAGAGCGGCTAGAGCACCCGTAACCAGTTAGTAACCAGTTAGAAATAGGCCAGCATAATCACCCCACAATAGCCGAGTGCCTATATAATCACACAGACACCAACACGTCTCTCTAGAAGCCCCATTAGACAAGTGACACTGTATACTCGTATCCAGCAAGTGTAACGATTTATATTATATAGCGAACTATACTCGATCTTCATACAGTCCCCGCTCACTTCATGCCACTCCACTTATCTTTTCACCCACTCGAAAGTATATCTATATCTGGTTTTTTTTGCACCCTGACCTGGACCCATTCGTATCCCGGTTTCAGGGACGCACATCTATTATTTATAAAACTATTTTGCCGTAGCATTTAAATGCAAATTTCATTTGTAGTCCCTGTATGCATAAATTAGTTGCTACCCACAACAAGGACATCAACAGCAACAACAACAGCGGCAGGAACTGGCAACTGCACATGGAAAAACATTTAGATAACAACAAATTTTAGCAGGCCTGTCACATGTAGTGCCATTATTATCCTTTAATTAATTTGCCGCGCATTATGTATGGAATTTTGCCAGTTTTTCTTTCTTTTTGTTCATATTTCCATTTGTTGCTGCTGTTGGTCGGTTGGTCCCATGAGTTTTTAGATAATTAGCAAACGTGCAGAGATTTTTGCCATAGCTAAAGTTCATTAATTAGTAGATTTGCCCATTATTCGTAGCTATGTTATATTCCGTTTCATATATATATAAATCTATATTAGCAAAAACCACATTTGGCCCGCATAAATACTTTTATTCTATATGCATATAAATTCCTTCCTTCATCGGTGCATCGCAAGAATTCCACAAAAATGGCCAAAAAAAAAAAAAGTAAAGAACAAAAAACGAGCGAAATTTTTTGACATTTCTATTTAAACTACATATATATAGACATATACCTATATTATACCTACTATATATACCTATTATATATACACATATTTAATATACGACGTTTACAAGCTAAGTTATTGAGTATCCATTTTATATGCGAGGCGTGACTCGATTTGATTTGTACAATAACGAAAAATACAATATTAATGTCCATCCATTTTCGAAGAGCAAACTTAAAAGAAAAGCAAAAGAAAAGCGACAGTGAAAGCGAAAGAAACAAATCTCTCTCTCTTTTAAGTTGATGAAAAATGCAATTTTTCTATGTCCCCTCCATTCGATGCGTAACTATAAGTCCCTTTCACCCACACATTTAGCTATTTAAACACTCAAACACACACACAAACACGAAGGAATCTCGAACCTATTTAAGGAATTAAGATCAATAACTCTATGAATGGATAAGCTGTTACTTAGTTAATTGAAATGCAATTATCGCCACTTTGGAAGGAACTGCTTCGAGGTATTTGCAACTATTTAAATTGACAAAATAAAAACGCTTGCGAGTTATTTACATACAAATAAAAACCTATATAGACAAACACACACACAAACACACAAGCTCATACCTATATGTATTTTACACGTATATACTGTGATTTATAAGAAAACGCTTCAAACGAGAACAAAAAACCCATTTGCCAAATGCAGAATTGAAATCGCTTGCGCAGAAATGCATTAAACCGAAAATGGAAAACGAAAAGTTATTAACTAAATAAATGCACAACAAGAAAAAACAAAGACAAAAAAAAAATAAATAAAAATAAATTGCGGACGCAAAGCCGAAAACCAAAGTCTATCCTTTCACTGGCCTCGGGCCTAGGGCCTTTCAGCCTCTCTGCCTCTTAGCTTTCGAATTATTAGCATTTTGCGATTCGAGTGGAACTGACGGCTCCAAGAGTGACAAAGTGGCCATCGGGGCGTATGCGTAATTTTTGTGACAGCAACTTGGCAAAGACAACGACAACGAGGACGACGAGGGAGGGAATAAGGAAAATCAACAACTACAGCAGCTGAAGCCAACTTCGAGAAACAACTCAAGCACACTCCCCAACAAGGTCAGCTAATGGTCGTCTTATAGTTCGAATACAAGCATTATAATCTCTTTATATACGTATTTATTCATCTTTTTATCGAACCTATAACCGTTTTTGGCTCCATATCCGAACAGATTTTCCACATTTTACGATTATTAACTGTATGTAAACTGTTAGTTGATAGAAAAAGTTTAGCAAAGAGCGATATAAAACGAATAATGTAAACTGGCTGCGCCAGTCGTAGTTGAACAAATAACAACCATATAAACAATATATATATTTATGTGTAGTGTTCTTCTTCCGTTTTGAATAAAACTTTGTGTTTAGTATAATTTCACACACAAACATCAAGACTAACAACAAATTAGCTCAACTATATATGAGACGAGCGGCAGATAAAGTAGCTCGAAATAGTGCTTAAAAAAATGCCAACATGTACACTCATTAGTAGTAAATTGTAAGCCTAAAACATGTATAACCTACCACCTATGCATACCTATTTTTATGTAAACTATAGTTGTTTCCAAAGCTATATAGCCCCGATCATGTAAATGTCCCTTTCGTTGACCGATTTTGTTGGTTGAAATTTCTCAATTGAACCCCTTTATGGCATGACTACGACGACAACGACAGCAGCAGCAGCTGGGAAACAGTTGTTTTTCCGCAACCGCAAGACTGACAATTGCAATTTGGCCCGCACAAAACACCAAACTCGACCCCATTCGAGGCTAACGAGTAATGCCAATCCTGAACCGATATTCCAGATCCCAGAGCCAGGCGGAAACGCATTTCATGCAATGGCAGACCAAAAAAAAAACCCCGGCTAAATAAGTTATTTATTTACAAAAGCAACCGTTACTGCTTTTACGGGTATTCAGAGTCCGCGATTCTTTGTATCTGAGTTCCCCAGACCCAGGGACTGCACACTAATGAAAACAACATGGCGCACCGGGATTTCGCAGAAAAACGTAAACTAAACGTAAGCCAAAGTTGATTGGCGCCATAAAACGTACAACGGCTATGACGAAGGTCGTTGGTTTGATGGGGTTACATTTTGGGGGCGGTGGTGCTAGGGCCAGGGACATACCTCGTTACGTTACGTCACGTTACGTTACATCAATTTTTGTGTTTCCGCAGGAAATGCAACTGCTACGTTTCCGCCCGCCACATACCAGCAGCCAGAGTCCTGCTCAATCCTCAAGCCCTGCCATAACCCGTTACCCTTTTTTTTGTGCTCGGATTCGGATTCGGATTCGCATTCTGTTGTCATTTCAATATTGGCGCTGGCGTATTTTTACTTGCTGCAGCAGCTGTGACCATAACAAGGGAAAACAGCTACAGGACAAAAGAAAAAAAAACGATAACAATGATAACGGGGCAAAAAGGGAAAAATGGGTGAAACTGGGGGGAAAATGCACGGGGAAAATAGCGCCGAAAGGAAAGTGCACAACGCTGGGGCCAAACCAAGCGTAGTAACTGAGTTTGGATGGGTTCTGGGATTGGTTTGGTTCACTTCGGTTCGCTTCGGTTTGGCTTGGTTTTGGTTTAGTTTGGCTTTGGCTTTGTTTTGTCATTGTAGCGTCAACATACCCAGCCCAAAGCTCGTTTAATAACCGAGCAGCACTTTGTGTTTTCATAACCTGCGTTCCAGTTAGCGCTTCCCTTTTCCCTTTTTATTCCTTTCTGGCCCATATAGCCCTCCCCTTTCCCACGAAATTCCTTTTATATATTGTATATGTATCTGTACGTAGTACTTCCTTTCGCTGTTTTGGTTCGTCTTTTGTGTTTGCGCCTGGCATCGTAGTTGTGTCCCGGGACTAGTTAGAATTGTTTACTTTCGCTTTTGATTGTTTGCTTCCTCGGCACACCGATATAGCGGAGCTATATAGACCCACATGTATAACAATCGCATACTCAAATACTCTCTCTCACTCCATACCCACCTAGTTATAAATATATATATATATATACTCGATCCCCTACTCCTTTTTCGTACCCCTAGAACTCAGCCTTGATTACGTTTCGTATAATGTTGAGTGTCGCGGCCACCTACTATATAATATATATATAAATATATATATAAAGTAGTTTGTGGCCGACTTTAATGACTTTGTAACAATCGCCTAGCGATGATCCACTGTGACCAGAAAGAGACCCACACCCACTAATGACCACTGTGTTTGCCCTCTTTTTGCCACTTACAGTTGATCTAACCAACGGGCAGCTGACACCCAACAACAATACCCCGCTGCTGACCCAGGCGCTGTCAGGTGAGTGACCAACCTAGTTTTGTATTCCTTTCATTCAGTAGAAGTTAACCTTATGTTCTTAGAAAAAATTTAATAATAAAATAAAATAGTTTGCTTTTTGTAGCCATTTAAATTCCAGTAACAGAACCCAGTACTTTGTCCAAATTAATTTAATAATTATCACTCATACGCACTGTTGTCTCAAGGTATTGCTTGCTAAAATCACTCATACGCACTGTTGTCAATACAATTTCCCCTTCTACCAAATATTTGGCTTCCCCATTTACCTCTTCTTCAAACCTATATAATATATATCCTTCCTTTCTACTTGCAGTGATGAACAACTATCAGGCGGCTGCTGCGGCTGCCCACAGCTTTGGTCCTTCGGCTTCCCCGCATGCCGCTGCCGCCACCACGGCCACCCGGCAGGGATTCCCCTCCACCAACTCGCCCGGCCCGACCATCGACATGTACAGCTCGGCGGCTGCCGATAATGTGGGCTATGTGCAGGCCACCAGTCCGCAGCCATCCGGCTTCCCCATCGCCGTCAGCCGCGCCCCATTGAACTACAGCCCGGTAAGTGTGTCACACTGCGATCCTCAGCACACAGATCCCGCATCCAGTCAGGTCCCAGAATCTAGATCAGACCGCCCAACGATCCTGAGGCCTGGCTGGATGGAGGCTAGCGTTTAAGTTAGAGCAACACCCACATGAGAGATCAGAGAACCGAACGGTTCGGTTTGGTTCGGAGCCCTCCGCTTGGAACGCTCGTAGAACTCATACACCACACACCCCCCCCCCACACACACACACACACACTCTCATTCTCAGTAGTGATTATGATAATGATAAGGAGAGACTGCCGATGTAGAGCTAAACTATTGCGTTATCCTTCTATATATTGTATGTATTTCTCTTTCATTTCGTACAGATTTATTCGTTGAACTTTGCGATGGCTAATATATAAAAGACTGATAACCCAAAAATATAAAAACGCAAAAAGAACAAAAAAGAAAAAAAAACAAAAATGCAAAAGTAAAAAAGAAAGAAACCCCATTATATATTTAAATCGAAAAAATATATATATGAAAAAAATACAAATAAAATAAATATAAACGAAAAGCAAACAAAAAGTAATAAGAGTATAAAACAAACGCAGTTGCACAAGGTAGGCACACCAACAAAACTACAGCGTGTTCTCTTCTTTTTTCAACTAAACAATTTCAATTATTAACAATCAAATTCTTTTAACTACAACTAGTCGATAAAAAAAACCAAAAAAAAAATACAAATAATTATTATCAAAAAATAATAAACGTAAAAATATGTATGCACGTCACAAGCACAGTTTTCTAGGCCGTTTCAATTAAACCATTATTATTTATTTAAATTGTGTACACCATATATGTATTATATGAATATTTCAATACTACAATATTTCAATATTCCTCCTATGCCTCGCTGCAAACTAAAATAAATCATATCGAAACTTATTTATTATCCATGGCTGTCGGCGAGGTTTGATAAAGGACATCAGACAAAACAATTTGCATTTAATGCATTTTTTATCGTCTATAGAAGAGTATATTTTTCTGTTTTTTGGGGTAAAGATAATTGTTTTTAAAAATAGGAAACTTAAAACTGAAAATCTGTACTGCATTTGATATTAAGTGGGGGGAATTTAATTGAATAATTATATTTATTTGGCTTAAAACTTTAATAGCTTTGATTGAATTAATTAGTAATAGAGAATTTACCCTTTTAAATTTCCAAAACTCAAGCTCTTTAAGGCAAATTAATTTCATATTAAAATTACATCACTCATACGCACTGTTGTCCCAAAGGTACATATACGCACTGTTAACCGAACTTTTTTCTTCCTAACTTGGCCAGTACAAAATATTTGCAATGTTTTCTTAAGAATTTAAAGTCAGCTTAGGATACCAAAGCGGCAAAAAAGGACTCTCTTCCCAAAAAGCTGTATTTTCAAGGCAGTTTTTTGTCTTGCTCAAGGTTCGCTTTTGGTTTAATTTTTGTTTGTAAAAAATCCCTGTAAAATACTGAAGTAATCAATACTTAGATATCAACTTTTCCTTTATCAAACCTTGTCAGCATTTTGTGTGAAAATTTCTTAGTTTTCCTTATTTATTTTAGAAATCGAAAAAATAGATCTTAGAGTTTTTCGAACTCTCTCTCTTCCTCTCTCTCTCTATCTTGCCACTTCTATTTCTATATTCAATATATACATATCTGTATACCTCTAAATGTTTACTTTCCTATACAATAAATATTTTAATATATTTTAAATATATATACATATATTTACATACATATTTGTGTGTGTGCGTAGATATGCAACTAGAAAATTTCATTTTATTTGAATAATTTTTGGTGTTTGCTTGTTTTGTTCTCCACGAAACGTTTATTTACAGGGACCACTAATTCCTGCGGCATTTACAAATGGATACCATTAAAAGGTGGCGCCGACAACCGCAATGACAACAACAACAACAGCAACACAAGCAGCTAACAGCAACAGCAACAACAGCAGCAGCAGCAATATTTAACAACAACCAGCAACAGGAGCAACAAAATGCAACAGCAACTTTAGCAACAAATGACAGACATACACACACACACAACACACTGTAATGCTGCAAACCACAGAGAGCGCAACAAAAACAGAAATAATTTAAATTATATATATATATGTGCATATATATACAAATATATATATAAATATAAATCAAATAAAGTACGTATTACATATTACGTGTATTTCCACATGGCAAAAATGAAAATCCGTTAAGAGACAGCAACTGCGAGAGCAGCAAACAATAAACCAAACACTCACATACACACACATTATAATTAATTAATTAATTAACGTATATAAAAATACGTGCATATAAAAGCATAAAAAAAGAGAAGAATCACCCACAAAGACATAGAGAAAAGAGGCAAGAACAACAAAAAAAAAATGAGAAGATGAGGAAAAACTACGAGCGAACACAAACAACAAAAAAAATTAATTTTAATTTAACAACCGCTACAATAACAACAACAGAAACAACAACTACAACATCATGGCCCCGAAAGATGCAACGTGTGCAGCAAAAATCGTTTAAAATGCAAATTAAACGGAAACTGTGCGTCCAACTGGAGTGGAGCGGCATCGGTGGATGGGCGGTGGGCGTGGCTGCTCACACAGCAAAAACAAAAAAAAATGAGGCACAGAGGCCTCCGCCGAACCACCACCCAACCATCATCACCCAACGGATGACAAACCGGGAAAGGGGGCGTAACCATGGGGCAAACCACTTTTAAGTAATGAGAAAACCAACAAACGAAACTCAAAAAAAGTTAAAACCATACAGTAAAAAACCTAAAAAAAAATACAACAAAAAGCGATGAGAAATCAGAAAAATTACGAGGGGGGATTATAACTAATAAAACGATAGAGTTGAACAAAAATAAATCAACAAAGGCAAAAAATGTTGCAATAATAGCGAAAATGTTATTATTTAATTGCGTATTATGAGATGCAAATTATTATTACCATTATTATTGCTATTCTTAACGTATATAAGTTGTAACTTTTAAAGTTAAAGTCGATATATATATATACATATATACACTCTTATACATATAAAGTAAAAAAAACTGCAATATATACAAAAAGGAAATTACTTGAATCAAAACAAAAGAAAAGCGAAAACCAACCACAAATTATTGTACTTTCAACGATAATCGATATCGAATGGATAAAGGGAAACTCACTCTAGTGACGAAAAGAGGGCCTGGTGTTTTTCTCGGAAAATTGAATTGAATTGAATTAAATTGGATTGGTTTAGTTTCATTTCTCGACCTGGGTGGGGGTGAATCAAATCAAAATTGTGCTTACAATTATATTTATGAATTTATTTTAAAGTACAACAAATCCTTTATTGGCCAAAGTAAACAACAAAGAAACAAAAGAAGGGAATAGAAAAACGAATAGAAAAGAAAAGCAAATGTGAAATGTGAAACGCAAATGCAAAGCAAAAGTCAAAGGCAATTTGTTATAATTAACTATGTTGAAGTTCTTCTCTTTCTTAATTATTTCTATCGAATCAGGGGAATATATGTATGTATTGTAGAGGAAGATAAAAAAAAACCTATAACTTTTGTGTTCACATTGAAAGCAAAATGGTAAATAATGCTAATTAAACAGCGGATAGTTAGACAAATATGTTAAAGCATTAAATATGACAATGAGAAAGCTAAGTGAGAGAGTGTATTTCTATATGACTCGAGGCATAAATCAATTTATTTGCTAAACAAAAAAAAACCAAAACAATGGCTAAAACAAAACTCTCCCTTTTACAAATGTAAGAAAAACACACAATTTTTGAGATACAAACACACACAACGACACAAAACACTAACACACATATACAGACACAGGACACAGACTTTACTGATAAATCAAAAAGAGAAAACAAAAAACACTTAAACAAATTAGGTGGTAAGAGCATATGCAAATATAACAATGAACTATTATACATACAACACATATAGTACGATTAAGTAAATAAAATATTTATAAAAACAAACGCGCAAAATCGCCAATGTTTGAACATTTAACTAAATATAATATACATATATGTATATATGTATCTGTAAACAAAAGCATGTAAAAAGGATCAAGGATATGCCACCTTAATGGCGGACAAATTGGAAATTGAATGGAAATAGAAATGAAGAACCGACGAAATGCAGGCCACGCAATGTGCAATTAATTTTTTTCTAGTCGCTCCGTCCGGCGGCTCTAAAACGCCCGGACGATGAATGTACTAGACATATGTATTTTGGGGATTACGAGAGGAGCATAATGACGATAATATAATGACGATGCAATCGGGGGGCGGTAATAGAAAAATATATTTATATACAACTATATGGAGTATTAAATTATTGGAAAAGCAAACCAAACAAAACCTATCAGCTAGATAAGTAAACGACATTTGTTACACACACAGCAAGTGGGGGAAAATTGCAAAAGGAAAACAAAAACCAAAACAAAAAACAAAAAAGGAAAAACTAATAACAAAAAACTAACAACAAGCCACAAGAACAACAAAAAACCAAATACCAAAATAGCAGAGAAAAACGAAATATTCTATAATTGACAGAACAACAATACGATGCGCTTTTTGTCTGTCTGAAATTTTTTGCATTAGGCGACGTAAAAACTAAAACAAAAAAAAAAATAATAAAACAAGACGAGCTGACAACTATAGAGACAGAAAACAGACAAAGCCGAGAAAAGCCAGTGAAAAACACACGCTCTCACAGAGAAACAAAACAAAAAGCAAAGCAAATGCCGAAAACAACAGTGAAAATGTTCCTTTCATAACTTTTTTGCCAAATTGTCAAACCAACGCTCTCCAGGACTATGCCGCGTCAAGTCTCGGACCAACAAACTTACCCATAAACATACATATAAAGTAGAGAGGGAAATCGAGGAAAACCGAAAACCAAAAAACTGATAACTGAAAACCAAAACAACACAGAACTTATACGATATATGTGTAAAGCTAAACGGAAACGGAAACGGAAGTTGCAGTGTATCATACAGTACATTTAAAAAGTTTAAAAAGTTGCCCATTAAAAAAAAAATACAATTCCCCCACAAAGATCATTTCAGATTTACCAAAAGATAGCGGCTTGCGATCATCATCCACATCCCCCTATAAATAATCAAAAACAAAGCTAACAAATTAAGTGGAAAGCGGAAAGACATTTTAGATAGACAAAGATCAGACCACTGGCAGTTGTCTGGCCTATCCGGGTGTTTGAAATGCCCCGGCATTACTTTAGCAGGTCGAAGGTCATTTGGGATTAGGATGAGAACAGTATGAGGAGGAGATTCCAGCTGCGGCTTCTACCCTGCGGGGCAGATATTTTTAAAAACGGGGAAGCGACGGCAAACATGTTATATTTGCATAATATATATATATATATATTAAACTTACTTTTAAGGCATATACATATATATATATATATCTAAATAAAATATATTTTTAAGACATGTTCTAAAAGCAATAATTCAAAACAACAAGAACAACCACAACAAGAGGATGAAACGGAGGCCGAAGCTGAGGCTTCGAAGAAAACCCCCATTGAGGAATGAATACATAAAATATACACCAATATATAAATATACACCTACACGTAAATATATATACATGCATAAAAACAAATATATATATTAAAAAGAGAGCGATTAGCTAAGACAGATCTGGATCTTTTCCAAGCCGAGAGCTAATCATTTCGCAGGCAGAGTTAGGCAACCCTTTTTCCAACTAGCGAAACTCGTATTATTTGTGGTGTAGAAATGGGGCCTGTCTCAGGACTCCATCTGAGCTCGGTCCCCGGGTCCGTTAATGTTGTAAGTCGACAATGCAGCTTTAAGTGTAATGTTGAGTCTTTCCCAGCTGTTTTCCCCAAATTTCCCCCCGCTAACGCCAATCGTTGCGAGCCTGCGCTTTTCTGCATGTCTGATTTGTATGTAGTGCTCTCTATGTATTCTATAAGGAACTTCTGCGGAAGCTATAACTCTTATTGGTGTGCCGGATCAACTTCAGCTAAAAAGAATACCGAAACAACAAGCAATGCGTCCTTGTAACAAAATCAATTTCAGTCAATTAGAGAACTTCACAACAGCAAAGCACAGAAGAGCAACAACATGTAAGACAACAAGAAGAACAACAAGCAACAAGAACATTTTTTAAAAACAAAAACCCCAAAAAAAAAAAAAACAAAAACAAACAAAAATCGAACAAAGACAAAAACAGTTTTCATTATTTTTTTACTGAGGCGCCGTCAGAGCGATGGAAGGATAATCGAGGAGGTGCAACGAGTAGGTGGCTCGACGGCGCAGGCGCAAAAGCTTTAAATTGAACAAAAGAATAAAAATAACACGAACAAGGAGAACAATTTATAGAAATCGACAAGTGAGCTCTCTTTTTTATATCGAGAACAGAGAATTGTGTGTGTGTATAAAAACCAAAAGTATGCCGTAACGATTTTTTAAAAATAATGTACCCATACTTTAAGCTATACGCAAACTTTCGGTCAAAGAGTCAATTGGTGGTGATCGAAGCCAAAAAAAAAAAAAAGAAAGTAAATACATATATGAAATGGGGTTTTTAGTAAGGGGAAACCTTCAACCAAATGCGGCACGAAAAGACATAAAGTGTAATGTAAAATAGTTTTAAATTTTGGCAACACACCAGAAGGCAGAGTTACGTAGTTACATATACGAATTGCTTTCCGTTTTTCTCTTATTATTATTGACTTACAAACATATCAGTTCTTATTATGTGTATGAGTATAGCAACAACATCAACAAATACGATTACAATTACGATAAAGATAACGATTAATGAAATACAACTTACAACTAAATATCTAGCGCTAAAGAACGAAGATCCTTTCTTTTTTACCAACAACCACACAGATGAGCAAGACACGCGTGCCGCCCCACATGTCCTTTTTGAGATGAACAGAGCCTGGTACGTGGGTTAACCATTCACAATACGACTTGTGGGCCTTCTACACTTTGACGTGCTTTTATACGATAGCAATCCTTTTACTTACCACAAGACATTTCTATCCTAGGTTCTTTTTTATAGACATGTGTACATACACCACACCACACTCACACCTCTACACTCTACACCCACGGCCATAACAGCCCAAAAGACATGCCACGGACAAAGACACAGCCACAGCCACAGACAAGGGCACACGCATATATACGATGGAGATCACATACAAAAGAACCTTCATACGAACGATCACTTGACTATTTTTGCTATAAGTAAGAAAATTCCCCCCAGGAATGTGTCAGTCGGAAGTGGCAGAACTCCTGCTGACAAAACACCTTTACTATATTGACAATATCTCTTATATATTTTACACTATACTATATGGAAAATTATATATTAATATATACAAGAAAATGAGGAAAACCAAAAGCAAAACAAATAATACATAATTGAGGAGATGACAATGAGATGATGAGGCGTAAACGGCGTGAGTGGCGTTAAAATTGTATTTACAAGAAAATGCGTAAATGCGTTAAGCAAGATGAAATCATTTTAATACTTTATACACATAAAAAGTCAATGGGAGATGGGTTGAGAGAAGTGCCAGTCAGAGGCAGGCAGGCGGAGGATGAATATGAAACTACAAGACAGACAACAAGACGATGAAGATACATTTATAAAATGCGCCATAGCAGGGCGTCCAGTTTGTAAGTATTCTAACTATGTAAGTAAAAGTAATTAAGAGGAGCGCAGGACGAGAATCAATTAAACATACATACTGTCTATTTGGCTGCGAATAGCTCCCAGCCTCTTTCAGTGCGAATACTTTAACCCAGAGATACAGTGGGGAAGTAAGATTTGATGGCATGCGATGGGATGCGTTCAGTTGGACACATTGGGAGGGGTATGGAAGGGAATGAAAGGTTGGTTGATGATGGATGTTGGATGCGGAATGCGAGATTGCCAATGTGTGTACATAAGGTCTATATATATATTTACGAGCATAACATAAACTGGTACAGTACTACACTTACAGCAAACTATACAAGGTAAAAAAACAAAAAACATAATAATTACAATTAACAGGAGGCAGTAAACCGCAACCAGGTGGCGGTATGGACAGAAGGACGACACATACACATAAATAGAAGCATAACGAGAATTTAATAAAACCATTTTTCATTTCTATAAAGAAATCCGGTAACGAATTTGTATATTTACTACGAGAAAAGCAACAAAAAATAAACAAGAAACAAGACGAAAATTCGCTATATATATACAAGAAGATATATATTGAATGGCCGAAGAAGATTGTCCTTCTGAGGACAGCAAATATGACCCCGTATATACATATATATATATATATATATATATATATATATATAAATAAAACCCAAATTATATATATACATATAGTTATATAACCAAGAACAACAAATAAACATATAGTTAAATTCAATAATGTTAAGCATTCGATGAGCAAACAACCGAACGTACGAACAGAGACAGGCCAGACGGACACGCATATTGGTGGTTAAAGAAATGCAATTATTTATAAGGACCCTCGAACCGTAAAACAGAACTATGCGGCCACCAATACCGACAACCAGAATAACAACAACAACAGCAACAAATAACATCAACAAACAAGAACAATTACCAACAACTCGAAGCAACAACAGCCAAGAGCAACATTTATTAAAAAGACGTCAAAAGGACAGCAAGGTATTGCTCTTTTGCAGGCAGAATTTTTTAACACTCCATACACACAGGACACACACCATACACACACACACCCCCTACCATTAACACACAGCCCGCAATATGTATATGCAACAAAAAAAAAACAAGATGAACGCGAACAACTTTAGCAGCAAATTAAAAATCACTTTGTTCACAATGTGCCACGTACAGGGAACGATGGGAGATTCTTGGTTATATCGTTTCCTACTATATAACCCTCGATCGGGCTAAGATCGCCCAAGAAATCGGCCGAATCAGCAGCAGCAGCAACAGAGATCAGCAGCAACCGCATATAAAACCAATTCAGAAAAAGATCAGGAGATGGGAATGTAAGGGAAGAGAGGAAACAAAAAGCGAAAAACAAAATGAACAGAAAACTAAAACATGATTTTAAACAAAAATGAAATTAAATAATGGCATAATAAGTTAAGCTAATGGTACATAAGTTTAAAAAACAAACGGCAAAAAGAAATGCTCTAGAGCAGCAACAAAAAAAAACCAAGAAGAACAAAAGCAAGAAAGGAAAAAACCAAGACAAACAAATATATATATATATAATAAAAATTATAATGAAATAACTGAGAAATAAATAAATTAATTCATAATGATAAATAAACCAATATGAACATTGTTCAAAAACATATGCTGGCAAAGTGTTTTTTTAATGGGTTTTGAAAGGGGAATACTAAATGTGGATGGTAAGTGGAAATTGTTATACTTTCAGCTTTATTTAATATAAAATATGTGCTTAATATTAGCAGTCTTTTAGGCAGCAGATTGGCGATGAACCAATTTTTTCGATATCCTTGTGGAAAACTGATAAAATATATTCCTTTGTCGCCTACTACTAAATGCAGAAAATTCCAAGAAAAACGAATCTTCACAAACCATAAACATTATATAAACATTTTCAAACCAATAACAAACTTCAAAATATAAAAACATCAGTTTCCCGAAATTAATTTTCCCCCTTTCTTAAACCTTAATTTTACCTTCAAAAAGTTTATAAAAGGTACGATTTTCAAGACATTTTCTTAAATTTAAACCCAGCAATAAAGTCATTCGATTTCCGCCAAAGGAAAACATCTTTTGACATTGCCTTTGAGCTCTTTTCCAAATAAAGGAATACACAAAACCACCTCCTTAAACGAACAACAAACCATTTTATTCAACAGGATATTTACAGGACATCAAGCGGGGCAGTAAATACAAATCCACTTACGATATCGAAACGTACACTAGGAGTGCGTAATGCGGGATTAGCGCCACTCAGCTCAGCTGGACTTCTTGAGCTTCCTGGCCTCCTTGCGCTCGTCCCACCACCTGGCATACCATTTGGCACTTCGTTCAGCACTCGCGTCCGGATCGAAGAGCGGCATGTAGTCCATGTGGATGGAGGCGCGCAGGCGATTGTACATCAGCATCGACGACGTGTACGAGGCGATGGCGCGCAGAGAGTAGGGCAGACGGTACTTGGTGTAGGGATAAGCGACCCGCACCACCACCTCCAGCAGGAAGGCCAGGAAGAAGAACAGGAAGTGCGGAATGTACCACCAGCTGGTCTTCACCTTGAACCGTTCTCCCAGCACGGCCATCTTCTGGACAAAACGTGAGACATCGTTGATGCCGGTGTCGTCGGTGACAAAGACAGGGAGTCCATTGACCGCTTTGTTGGATACTTTTAGGGCCTGGTAAGCGCAGATATGTCCATGGGCCACATTTCCAGCATAAACTAGCTGCTGCTTGCCACCCACACCAGCAATTCGTGGAAAGACCCAGCCTCGGGTCGACAGGTACTCGAAGATCTTCGTAATGAAGTGGGAATCGCACTCGCCGTAGGTCAACGGTGCACGAATGGCGCTGGTGGCCAAATAGTCTGGAAAAGATTACGGATTTAATAGGGGTTTTTAGACCTTAAAAGACTTTAACTACCCACCCGTTTGGTTCTGTAGAGGTGCTCCATTTGAGTTCAGCACTATGTTCTCCGCCCTCAGCTTACTGGAGGCGTAGCCTGCTATCAGGAATTGACTGTCCTGCTCCCACAGCGTGGAACTGTCCAGGGTGGGCGTGTCCGTCTTGGATTCCGTGGAGTTAATTACCGCCGAGAAGGTGCTGCGACCCTTGAAAGGCACAAAGCACACGGAGGTGCAGCTGGTGTACACCAATCGCTTCACATTGTTCTGGATGCACAGATCCACCACGGCTAAGGTTCCTAAAAATTCAGATTTGCAAAAAAATATTAGAGAAAAAATATAATTAAAGGTATTGTTGTTCAACTAGGCGGATACGTAATATTACAAAAAGAGAGTTTGAGAAAATTACGTATACGACTAGTGGAACCACGAAAAATACTTTGCATGTTTAAAAAATGCAAAGAGTAAACTTTTTAAAATCTGTTTTGCTTAAAAGTAATTTAAAATACCAAAAAATAATGCTAGTTTTGAAGTCTTAAGATCAAAAAGATTAAGGTTTTAGTTTTAAAGTCTTACATTAAATGCTTTTAAGATTAATATTTGAATACATCTATAATTTAACTATAAGCATTAAATTTCCTTTTCATTTCCCTTTTGACTACTTAACTAGACTCTCTCGAAATCAAAGGCAAGCAATTTTAAAGTAATAAGATTAAGTTTAGAGGGCATTAAAGTTTCCACCGGCAGAAAAGTACCTGCTCACTCACCGTTCACATTCACGCGCTCCAGTTCATCGTAGTTGGGCGGATACTCGATTTTCACAGAAGCGGCACAGTGGAAGACCCCGTCAACGCCCTCGAAGATCGGCCCTAGCGGCTCCGGGTCACCGCCGATGTCGCCCACAAAGGTACGCAGCAGGGGTGTGTTCGCATGCCCGATGTTGTTCTTGTATGGCACGATGTCCAGTGAGCGGATCTCGCGGATGCCCAGCTCCTCCTTCCGCTCCAGCAGCTGCTTGATGAGGTGCTGACCCAGAAATCCACTGCCGCCGGTTACGAGCACCACTTCGCCTGTATTGCCGCCACCCATTGCGTCCGGGGGGTCAAAGTGCACTGCTTTTAGTGGTTTGACTGCAACGAAACCGAATGCAGGTTAGCATAGCTACCATCATAGCCGGCCACTTAAGCCGAGTTTCCGTGAGAGTGGCTTTTATGACCGCCGGCGGCGGCTGCGTCAGCCCCATAAACCCGGCCATTCCACACAAACTGGCTCATCATCAGTCAGCCTCAGCCTCAGCCTCAGTCCGAGACTCGGGCGACCTTCTTCGAGGGTCAGCGGAGCAGGTTTCCGAATGACTCGGCGCGTTTTCAAATGCTCTCGGCTTACGTGACGACGCACTACCCCCCGCTAATAAAGGTGGCGAATTATCTACATACAAACTACATTTAATTCATACTTTGCGCAATCCCCATTTCCTTGATTACTGGCCTGGGACACTCCTAAGCTAATCTACATATTCTTGATTGTTGCAAGTATTGCCCTAGTTTTCACTTTGACCTGAAGTAATTGTTCAGAGGCTTAACTTGAGGTAATCTAGATTTATTTTATATTCCAATTGATTGATGATATGATTCTAATTTTAAGGTAAAATATTTTGTTTTAAGCTCGGAGAAAAGATTTTTAATTAATTAATGAGAGTTTGTCATACAATTTGTCTAATTTGTCTAATACATATAACTTATATGGAAATATAAAATGAAATATTAAAGCTACAACAAAAAAATAACTAATCAAAATAGACTTTGTTCTTAATCAAAAATCGGTTTCGTGATAGTTTTTTAAATGGTTAAAAATTCTGCATATATTTCTGCAAACAAATTTGCCTAAAGACTCTAAAAACAATATATTTTTACTGGATCAATAAAATCTAGCAATATATTTTAAATAACTTGTAAATTGTTGATTACTAAATTTATTCCAAAAGCCGATTTTTTACAAAATTTTTTACATTCTAAAAGAACAACATAAAGAAGAGGCTCGTTCCAGTCTCAATCAAATGTATTAACATATTATAAAAAGAAATATATACATACTTATATGTATGTATTGCCATATAATTATGAAATTATGTTGCTTTTCACAATTCCTATTTCATTGAAAGCATTTAAAAAATTAAACATTAAACTCAGTCACTTTCCCATAAAGCTTGACCCCAATTCATTTTGGCATTCACATAATCGTAATTTTTTAAAGCATTTACAAATAATTAAAACCTTTTCGGTGAAACTATAAAAAAAGAAAAATGCAGTTTTAAAAGAAAAGGCTTTTAGAGCTCACTACAAGCTAAGCAAGAAAGGTCAAAGGTTTATCGAAATAAAAAAGAAGAAAACATGCATATGTGTAGCCAAAAACTAGTAAAATTTATAACAATTTTCTCTGTTTAAACTGTTCAAATTAATTAATAAATATTTGAAATATATACAAAAGAAAATGCATAACTCTAAGATCTAGATATGACCACCGTTTTGTTGATTTTCATCAACCAGAGATCGTATCAAACTTTCGATTTCTTAGTTTCGCCTTAGTGTGTTACTTGGCCACGGTCAACACTACTATTGTGAATTTTGAGCTGAAGTTTTGTTGGAGGCAGACTCCGAAAGAAACAACGCAGAGGCAACATCCACTGCCAACAACGAAATGGCGACAATAACAAAGAGAGACACGGGTAAATGTGCTAATGTTGTCGCTGGGCTAACTGGGATTACAACACAGCCGTCAAACTAGCATCAAAATAATTACCGCGAACTGGTTTCCGCGTCTCTATATTTCGACATCCAACCGTCAAGCACTTTACGTTAGCCAAAGTCTTTTTGGCCAGGCCAGGTTTTGGCCACTTAAACTAAATGCACTTTTATCCATCTAGAAGCGGGGAAAACTGAAAAATAATGGAGAAACTCCGCTTACCAGGAGATAACGAAACTTTCTTGGATGGCAAACCTTTGCGCTTGCCTGCAGACTTAAAACTGTCCGATTTTCATTTGGCCATAAACAAAGCTGGCCAAGACCAGGGCACGACAAAGTGTTGCAAAGCTGCCAAGCGATAGCTAAAGCTATCGATCGCAGCCAGCGAGCTGCGGCGCCAAAAATCGGTGTTTTTTAAAACAAATTTAAAGATAATCTCGTTGGTAAAAGGTAATTTTTATTCAACAACAATTAAATGAATGTGGACAGTAGTAAGTACGCTTAGTGATTACATAAATAGTTGTCTTCTCTTCCCATGTCTGGGGGGATGTGCCTAGGCAATCGTAATATTCAATAAGTACAGTGGTAATTGTTTTCGTTGCTCATCTCTCTTTCTTGACTCTCCATATACATATATATATCTTTATAAACCTTCTGGTATAAGGATGTATAAAGTAAACGAGAAGTAAAGGCCGTTGATACAAATGACTTTGGATTAGATTAGGATTGGGCGCGCTTAACTATTAACCATTAACACGAGTACGCGAAATACAATTACGAATACGAATACAAAACGGTGTTTAGTATAATTAAAAATTCTGTTCACATTTCGGTTTGGTTTATTACAACAATATCATGTAAATGCCGATGTATATAGGGGTTACGGGGTTTACGGGGTCTGGACTGTAAGTACCGATCTTAAGTACCGACTGACTCTTTATCTGCTTTGCAAAACATAAATATAAGGGGTGAATCTATGGTATATTACATTAAATTACACATACAAATACAAATAAACTATAATTATCTAGCAATTTCATTTAGTTACACATACAAACACATTGTTTCCGTTTCAATTCTCAGCCTAATGCTATTTAGATGCATTTTAATGCATAATTGGAGTGACGTGAAGCGATGAACTCAGGTTCTATATGGGTAATATATCATGAATGTCGATTGTGTGTACAACTAACTAGTTGAATGTATGTACCGCACTGTACTGCACTTTACTGCCCTGTATATACAGCTGTATAGTGCAGTTTAGTATTATTTTTTGTATATATATATATATATGTATGTATATAGTTTAGGGTGTATGCAGGGGTGTGCGCCGTTTCCAGTAGCAACATTTCAACTAACATTATTTACTTCGCTATTACAAGTACGATTTCTTTATTAGCTATTATTGTTGTTATTGTTTCTGTCGCTGCTCCACAGTTGACATCCCATTTGGGGGTACTCGCGTAACATCTCAATAGGATAGCGCTGAGGGTGAGCGCGAGCCAACTGTGAAATCTTTGTACACCGAAAACACAGATATCTGCGAGGAAAGAGCAGAAATATGGAATTAAAAATACGCACACAGACGGCAGGGGGGCCCAGCCCATCTCATCCCGTACCAATTCCCATATTGGCCACTTTAATTGCGGACTTGCGTCACAGTCAAGAACTGCAGCAGAAGCAGCTCGGTGGCCCTGGCACTTGGCCAGCAACTAAATAAAACTTGGCAGCATCTTGTGGGTGTGCGGGACAAAAAAAAATGGGACACAGCCCAGCATCTGCGACGGCACATGTGCTCCGACGATGCGAATCGCTATGCTATCAGTTCAAGAGCAGACAAGCCTTATCAGTGCACGTTAATACCCAAAAATAAACCATATATGAGGTGGGTGTGTTTCGCTAAGTAAGCATCATGTGGGCGGGCCTTTAATTGATGAACAATTCTCAGTTCTATTTTGACTTATAGATCCACCAATTAAAATCAATTTTTGATGTTCTCAAGAGCCAAAAGGCAAACAAATTTTCTTTTTCATTACATTTTGCTTCCTATATTGAGCAAAAATCAGACAGCAATAAAATTCTTCATGAAATATGGTTTTATTCTTTTGGGTCAAGTCTAAAAATATGAATTTATAACATGAACAATTGATTCTAATAAAAAGCAATTTATTGTATGAGACGAGGTCTGGATTTTGGTAGAATCTTAATTTTTTTTTTTCAGGAAAATACATTTTATGATACACAGTTTTCTCTCTGTGTAGACAAGCGAAATGGTTTTATGCTTTTAATAGACCAAAATAATTACTTTTCTCTGTATTTTTCCTAAACTGCCAAGAATTATTCTATTTTTTCAACAAATGCGGGTGTTGATCGTGATATTATGCCAAGGGTATCTAAGTCAAATTCCTTTCGTGCAGCCACTTCCGGCCCCTCACTTATTGCTGGTATGTGACTCACCTTGTCTTTTAATTGCTGGCACAGTTTCTGGCCATTCATTAGCAGCAGCAGCACATCGTTCAGCCACTGAACGGAGGCCTCCGCCTGGCGGGAATCGAAACGCATGGTGCCTTGGTTATTCAGCAGCTGGTAAACGGCTATGATCAGCTTGTGGCTCTGCAGGTAGAAGCTCACGGCCAGATCCTCGGGCAGGTTGGGCACCAACGACTTCATGTTGCGTCCCTTGATTAGCTCGTCGATGGGCTTCTTTTTGGGGACCAGCAAGCTGTTTCTACCACGCTGCAGGGCATCCAGTATGTTGCCTATCACATGCAGCACTTCATCGGAGGTTCTACACACAGCGGCATAAAATACAAACATATATAAGTAACGACGAATCTCAGTTTAAAAACAAACTTGTGACTCACTTGAAGTGATAAGAGTCGTCGACGTCGTCTATGTGGTTGATGGCGGTCTGCAGATGGTTGGCAGCATCCTGGACCTGTTGCAGCTTCCAGGGTGACTCCCCTGTGATGGAGGTACGTTGCGTTTGGCTGGGTGCCTTGCACAGCTTAAAGCTAATGTCCTGTGAATAATACAGATAGATAAGTATTGGTTTTGCAATTAATATGGAAACTGGGTAAGGATACCTATTTGTAATACATTTTATGGAATAAATGATGTAAGACTTTAAAAAATGCGCCATAGCTTAGGATTAAATGTCTATCAAGGCTATTCTTACGTCATTACAAATTTTAATGGAATAAAATGAATCTCTTTAATGTATATAATTTGTTTAAGATACTTTGTAGCTTGGCAAGTTTATTAATTAACTATGATTTCAGTGGCTGATACATAAAAATAGAATTTGCTTATATTTTTAAGCTTTTAATTTATCAAATTATGATCTCTATTTTTAATTTTTAGATAATTAGCTTGAATTTGAATTTTAAAAGGGATTTAAACGGGAATTTTTCCATAACACAATGTGAATCATTTACGCAAAGCCATAAAGAAGAACAATCTGGTGTGCTAAGCTCAAAACGAAGAGTATTTCCCAAGCTCTTTGGGGGATTTACAAGAAATTTAATTTTGCAATTGCAAAGTGCAAAGTTATACAAACTTTAGATTAAAATTGATAAACATTTGGCCTATTTGTAAAATGGAAAGCCCAGGAAGGAGTGAGGCAAGCTAGGAGAAACCCCCATAGGGGTTTAACTTACAGCCTGTGTGATGGCATCGCCCGTCAGGGTGAGCACGGCCTTCAGCTGATCGGGCGACACGGCGAGTATGAACTTCTCAGTCTTCTTTCCCTCGTTCTCGTACAGCGGCACCGGAAATCGATGGGCGCACTCCTACCGGAATATGGCACAATGACAAATTAATGATTTACAGGTATGTAGATGTAGGTCATGAACTCACCACCAGAATAGTTCGCAGTTGCTTCAGTATCGCGTGCACCTCCTGCCGCAACACCCATTCGAATTCAATTTGCTGCGAATGCGGGAATGGGGTATGTAATGTGTGTATATATTTGTGTTTTGCATATTTCCGCGGTGTGTAGTATAGTTCGAGCCCAGAGATTATATATGTGCGTAGGTTTTCCGCGATAGCGCCGCCAAACAAAGCACGTTCCGTGTACAAATCAATAACGGCACAGTGGGCGGCGGCGACGGCGTTGGAGCGGGGGCGAGGTGTGGAAAATAAGGGAAACGAGAAAAACAGAACACAACCGAAAAAATTGATAATCAATTAGCAAAGTTAGTTAATCGAATTTCGCATTTTTGGCAACGGTTGGCGTTGCTCTGCGGTTGTTTTGTTTTTGCAGCAGCGCTGCCGTTGTCATGGTTTTTGGGCCTCCGCTTTTTCTTCGTTTTCGTTAATTGAACTCACCAAATTGAGGGCCTCTTCCCGCTCCGTGTCCGCGAGCATTTTCATCGCGCTTTTTTTCCGCGCTGGTAGGAATCGCCGCTTGTGTTCAGAGGCAGCAATTTGGAGCGCTATAATTTTGTTTTTTGTTTTTATTTCAGTTGTTGTCAGTGTTACCAGTTTAGCTTATTTCTGGACAGAGCAGTAAACGCATCGATGGTTTTATCGATATAGATAAAGCAGATTATTTTCGATTGACAAACAAATTTATTAAATGAAAATTTTTTTTATTTTTTAAACATTTTTCATATTCATAATATACCAATTAAATAAACCTTTAAAATCAGAATTCTATATATACACACTATCGATGTTTTTACAGACATTAGCTGAATATTATAAAACTTCTGCGTTGCAAATTGCCTGCTACAGCGCGCCAAATTCAAAAAGGAATTTCAAACTAAAAAACAAATGAAATCTCGTTACTTACGCTTTCGTGTGGGCGGGGGCGTGGTGAGCACTGCGGTTTCCGGCACCGTGTTGAGGACATGCTGCGGATAGCCATAGCCACTCCCGCTGCGCTGTCGGTGGAGCGGCTGGAAGGACCAGTTGTTCGTGGGACTTTCGAAACAGCAAAGTAAATAGAAAAAAAAAAATTGAAAACACCTGGAGTTACACTTAAATGGAATCTTTTGCTATTTGTTTGTGTTTGCGTTATCATGTTTGCGACTGATTTCGGCTTGATTTGATTCAAAGTCAAGTGCTAATTGCTGGGTTTGCCATTGTTGTGACTCACGTCACAATCGACGACTGACGTCTGGTTTCTGCTGCTGAGCTGCAGAATTTTCCCGTATTTCCCCCCTTGCGAGAAGCCACCCCTCGACACCCACCCAGTGTAGCGCGCGTGTTGGTGGCAATGGCTTTTGTTTTCAATCAGGGCTAAAATTACAAAAAAGCCCACGAAAAGCGGCCCCAAAAAGTGCTTATCAAGCGAACTTGGCCGACAGCTCTCCCACAAACACACACATACACTTATAACCAGTCACACACGCACAAATTTACAACGGCAAGCCGTTTATCAGGTCCAATTTTGTTTTATAATTTATTTGATAAGCCAATGTCAAGAAAAATGAAAAGGCCAGGCTGCCAGCGCCAGCTAAAGAGAAGAGTATCGGGCGCTATATGAATTTACGATGGCCCCATAAATTTTATAGGCATGGCCAAAAGCGTTGCCGTTGCCGCTGCTGCCTTTGCTTTTTTAACACGTTCGCATTCTCGGTTCTTGGCCAAAACAAACAATATTTGTTACTGTTATTATATAAATAAAGGCCTTAGCTACCGATTTCTTTCCGTTACCTCTGCGGCATGTCGGAATATATGTAAATATATATTTCTTCTTTGAACTTCTTTATCAATCGCGGTGCGAATCACGAGACACTGTCGAAAAACTCGCGGAAAACTCGCGATCGCCGTGGATAGGTTCCGTTCAGTTTGGTTCGGTTTACGGCGGAAGGTGGCGAGGCCCGTAGGTGGTAACCCGTATATGGTAAGAGGCGTAGCAGCGGACGACGTTCCACGCTCAACGCCCAGCACTCAACTTGGCAATAGCTTACCGATCGAGCTAACGTGGTTAAGACGAAGCTTTTTGGCCGCAGCTTTCTTCAGCGCGGTCTCCTCTCTCTTTGGCCGATCGAAGCTACAAGAAGTTGACTATTGTAGCTGTCATAATATTTATTCTTTTCATAACGAAAATTCGGAATGAAGATTCTTCAAATCTGGAAAGAAATTATGGAAAATTATTAATATACTAATTACTTCCTTTGGTTAGCAATTTAATATCAATTTAAATTCTAGTTTAACTGTTAATAATAATTTAATCCTTACTTTAATAATTAATTTAATAACTCTTAATAATAATTTAAGAAATATTTCTTTTCTTACAAGCAACAATAATCGTATTTTTAAAATATAATACTTACATGTAAATAAATACAAGAGCTACAAACCCTTCTCAAAAAACTGTATTTAAGAAATTATTGATTCAATTTAGGAAATAAAAACCTCATAAATATTTTAAATATCAAATATTTATTTCAACAATTCGTTTAGAGACTATAAATCCTTCAAACCCAAAAACAAAAGCTAGTTTCATGAAAACGAAGTTTGTATACCCTTTCAGTTTACAATTAAATAGTAAATAGAAGAGCTAAACCCAAAAAGCATTATTTATAACTTTAAACCCTTATCTACGCTGTTTTTTTTATAACACATTTTTTAATTAATTTTAAAACCTGATTATAAATATTTTTTTAACTCTTTTTTAACTGTTAATAGGCTAATCAAAAATATTTATTATTTATAGCGTCGATAATAAATCCATTACTGTGTTGTAAAATTATGAATAAAATTATAATAAATAAAAATATAACAAAAAAATAAATCATCCAATCCAAAAAATCAAAACAAAGAGAAAGACAAAGGAAATTCATATATTATCGCTTTTTAAAAATCATGTCATTGCCCTCATTTTTTGTATTTATTCCCAAAATTCAGTTAAAACCAAAATAAGTGAAAATTTTAATTCAACAAGAAAATGACAGAAAATGTCAATTTGTCAAGTGAAAAACAAAAAAGAAAAACCCCAGGAAAAAACTTGTGACTAATTGCCTCTGGTCATTTATTTATAATTTTGTTTTTGTTTTGGTTTTGACCCAGCAGCTTATATTTGTCAAACGTTCTGTTTTTGTTAATCCCGAATGACAAGGCATTTTAAAATGAAAATTATTATAATAAAAAAACATTTATTTCCCTAAAGTCTTCACGAATATTATAAAGTTGCACTCATAATCAAAATGCAATTTATGATAAAGATGTGTTTACTGGGTGCCAAAACTTAGTCCCAAAACAAACTGAAAATGAGTAGGAAAATATTTAATTATTTTTTTTTATTGTTATGGTATAACATTTATTTTTTCGCATACACAGTATTCCGTTGCTCTTTTAGTATAAAAAGTAGTACAAAAAGTTCTATTTCTACTTGTGTTTGGCATTGTCTAACTGAAGTACGTGGATTTGTTTGCTCCCGTGGGGAAAATGCAAATAAAAAGTGAAACAAGTGTGCAAATATTGGGGAGCAAACAAACGTGTATGTGTCTGAGTGTGTCCGTCGTCCAACAGGTGTGTGAGTGGTGTCCTTGTGTGCTGTGGGGGGGCAAGGTGGTGGCTTGTGGGTGGCAGACGCAGTGCGTTTATTTACTCGCCGGTCATCATCTCCATGAATTCTGTAAATTAAACAAAAAGCGACAGACATTAAACCGATGCCAGAGAAGCCCAAAAGCAACCGCTGTATGCATATTTATAAATAAATATTCCATAAACACGAAGCAAGAGAAATGTTTGTATATGGAAAATCCTCATGTCCGATGCGTGGAAAACGAATCGAAAATTGTGGGTGCGTGTGTCTGTGTCGAAGACTAAAAATAGCCATCGATATGCTCCATGAGAGCGGCTGATCAAGTTGTCATAATCGAGCGATTTCGGTATAGCAAGATCACCAGATTTATGATCACTATACGCATGGCGTGGGCGGCGGCATAGCAAGCCACTAGAATGAATGAAAATAAAATATATCCAAAGACTCACCATCGAAATCCACTGTACCGGAACCATCGGAATCGATCTCTTCGATCATGATGTCCAGCTCCTGCTCGGTCAGCTGGTCATCCAGCTCCTTGAGGATCTCCTTGAGGCAGGTGGTGGGAATGAAGCCATTGCCCTGCTTGTCGTACAGGCGGAAGGCCTCGCGCAGCTCCTTCTGCATGGCCTCGGCATCCTCCTCCACAATGAATTTGGCAGCCAGCTGCACGAATTCACCAAACTCCAGGCGACCGGACTCTGGAAAAGGTATCCAAAAATATACAATTAGCTATGGCGAATATACACATTTCAGACTAATGATCGGAGCTGAGGTTGGGATGATCATAAATCACTGACAGCTAGAAACTTAAAGACGATCATCAGTAGATAGTGAATCATGCTGGCCTTAGTGTAATGATAATCATTATAAATAGTCACTAGGCTGTATTAATCTTTAACTTTTTGAGGAACCTTGATTATTTAATTAAACTAAATTGTGTGTAAAGCTAGTAGAATACAACTTTAAAGTTTAATGATTCAAAAGAAATATTAAAAGATTGTGTAAGCCCTTTGAAATGATTTTTTAGGAAAAGCCTTAGAAAATCCTCTTCAATTTAAGACTACTTTTATCACAGAATTCTAGCTTTAATTATATGAATTAATTTTAATAAATTTATAATAATTTAGTTAAATATTTCATATTCCTTTTTGTAATTTGATATTAACAGCAAAATATTCCTCCAGTTCTTTCTAGTGAAAGCTCTATAAGTAAAATGATTTATTTACCCAATCATAATTCAAAATGTTGCTCTATTTTTATGTTTCCGAAGACACATATACATATAATTAATTATAATAACGATTTTATTTTCCTCTGCAAGCTAAATTTAATTATTTATAAAAAAAACTCAAACATTAATTGGCATTTTCTGAAATCATTATTTTAATTGGCTTTTCCTTTCCACCAAAAAAGAATTTTAATTTTTGAATATTGAACTGAGTCTATTTTTATGCGAAAAATTCGATCATTTAAAATAATTTTAATGACTCAATCTCTACGGCATATAAGAGGATCTATCTATAGGCTAAACTCATACTTACTGTCCTCATCGACCTCCTCGATCAGTTCCTCCAGGATCTTTTTGTCGAAGGGCTGACCTGTAATTACAAACAACAATTACAACCCTCTCTAAACCAGTTTCCAGGACTCAAGGCAAGACTCACCCATCAGGCGCAGGATATCGGCCACCATCTCGGTGGGGATGCTGCCGGTCTTCTGGTGATCAAAGCTGTTGAAGGCCTTCTGCAGAACGGCAATCTGCTCGGGTGTAAGATCTTCATCCTTTTGGCGAAAATAAAAATTAATCCTTTTAGTAATCCTCGCCAAACTGGAGAAACCAAACGTTGAGTGCTTACGACGCTGCTCATGTTGCTGCTGATTTGGTTTTAGGTCTGACTGATGATCACTGATATCTCTCGAACCGATCGCCACGGAATATTCGTGCCAACTACGAGGCTGCGCGGATGCGTTTTCCAAAATATAGACCAAAATCGCTGAACTTGCCACGCACACAAAACAAAACTCACAGAGAGATCGCACGGAGTGGTTTCTGTGTATTTGTAGCGCTTTTCCACGTCGCTGCCTGAATTTTATTGTTTTTTAGAAATAACTGTAAATGTTCTATCGGAAAAAGCGAAAATAAAACGACGACGAGAAGCACGGATCCCGCCGCACTCGCAGCCGGAGACTGAATACGAGCCGTATAGTGGTTTTCCATGGCCAGCGAGATGTTATGGGATGGGTGGGATGGGATGGAGGCTGCATGTATGCTATACCAGCCTGGCCAGCTATAATGCGATGCGTTGCCATTATAAACAATATATACACTCCGATATAAATATATATTTATCTACATATGTATGTTTGTATATATCTGCCACCAGATGCAGCAGAACGAGACGCAGACTTGGAGAATTCGCCAATGGTGCGAGGCGTGAATGCGTGCGGTGTTTGCTCTCAAGTCCAGGGTATGGCAGGTGGGAGGATCCTACTTTCGGGTGGCTTGACACTGCATTGTTTTTAAATTCTTATGACATATATTACTGTTTAAAAAAGATACAGAGTGCATGCTGATTTTTGTCACAAGAAAAAAATTAAATAAATGCAAGGAAAAAATCAACTGCATGAAATTAAATGTATTTTTCTCATTTCTTTCCTTGACATGGCTTTTGGCGTGAATATTTTAAACTGTTTACCAATTTTTAAAATATATTATACATGTATGTATATAGGAAATATCTTGACAACTGACATAAATTGGCCATAATTCGATCTTAAAATTTGCGGAAAATGTTGTGTCCCTAATTAATAACTCGAAAAGGAGCGTATTAATAATAACAGTAATAATATAATTATAATGGGATGGTAAAGTCTATAACTTAAGGAAATTTTAAGATCATAACATTATTCTTCTTAAAATGAATACCCGGTTAATATCCTAGGTATTTACAAAAAAGTACTTCCTTTTGCGGCATTCTTTAAATAAAATATTATAAAGCACTTGTTAAATAAAAAATACAAGTAATTGCAAATATTTAACGGAAATTCTGGCATACTCAAGCACAGTGCTAGATAATAATGTGGATTTTATATTTTTAACTTAATATTATAATGATAAGTTTGATAAATGTATTAAAATGGTTAATTGAATATGTTCATATTTTAATTTAATTTAATTAATTATTTTTTCAAGTCGCTCAACAATCTTTTATTCGCCATCTAGCGGAAATTTTGCGGTCAAACTGCATACATAAACAAACAGTGTGACCAATAGCATTTGACTGCTTTTAATCTAAAATGCCATAGCGCAAGTGCTAAACCAGATCAACAAAGCATGGTTCGCATAAAAAACAGGTAAATACAAAAAATCATGAATTAAACTAATAATAATAGCAATAAATTCAATCAATTAGATACATTGCAGTGCAGATAGTGCCCTACACAAACACGAAGGTGTTGTGGTTCAACGACAACACGCTGACAAAGTGTCTGCTACAAAACATCGAGAAGTACTATGGAGTCTACGGACTGGGAATGATTGAGCAGGGATTCCGGGTGAAGTACATCAACGAGCGGACCAAAATAGCCATTATAAGGTGCCTGCATGGTGGTCAACGCTTTGTGTCCAGCATATTACCTTTAATTACTTTGGTAAGGCAAGAACACAACTTTATCCTAAATAGATCCACTAAATTCCTTTATCTCTCTCAGATTGGAGATGTCCGGGCCAAGTTTAGGACCCTCTACATCGGCGCCACCATTATACAGTGCAACAAGTTCATTATCAAGCACCAGAAAAAGTTCCTAGACCGCGAGATGGGCCAGTTAACGTCCGCCAAAGAGCGGCAGGATCTCTTCAAGCGCGTCATGGAGTTCGACATGGACAGATAACAGCAGGGCCAAGTGGAGGCTACAAAAGATTTGCACAGCGTATAATTAAGTAAATATAGTACATAGCTTTCTTCCGGTGTCCAAATTCGACTAAAAGGTAGAACTTATTTTTGGTATTCAAACTAAACTTCGATGAGGAATTTGCGACTCGGAGTCCGTGCGATCCTAGAATTGGCGAACTGCTTCAATCTCTGCCGTATGTCAGCGAACGTCAGTTTGTTTTTCTTGCTATAGACATTCAGATATATGCCCAGGACCACTATCAGGCCAGACCACAGATATCTAAGGGAGAGAAACACAAGTTAGAAGGCAATTATAAAGGTAAATATTAGAAATACTTACTGCACAGTGAAGGGCTTGCTAAAGAGGATGAAGGAGAAGGCGATGGTCACAGCCTTGCGAGCAGTGGTCACTGTGGCTGCTATGGGAGCGCCACTGCTCCTCACTAGAGCGAGCACGAACTGGATGCCCAGATAACCGGAGAGACTGAACAGAAAGCCGTAGCCAAAGGTTTCCAGTGGGTGCTCCAGACAGAAGGCGAAACCGCTGAAGAAGTTGCCGGTAACCAGCATAATCACAAACAGGTAAACGAAGCCCAGGCCGTACGAGTAGAAGACCACCTCGCTGCTGGGTGCCTTGTGCTCCCGCATGGCCTTCTCCTGGACATTTCCGATGGCGGCATCGCAGAGCAGGGCACCAGAGATCATGGCCACGCCCAGCAGATTGAAGTTCGGCGTCATCTGGGAGTCGGCTAGCGTGAACCAGGCCAATCCTATGCACATGCAAGTGGCTGCCGCAAAGTCCAGCACTCCGTAGCGTTTGCCCTGGATAAGAATGCTGCCCACCAGAACGGGAATGAGCTTACAGCACTTGAAGATCACCTGCGTGGGATAGTTCAGGTACCCCAAGCTGGAGTTGGACAGACCCATGGTGCCCAGCGTGAGGGCAGCCAGCACCAGGTACGTCTTCATGGGAATGCAACGTGGCTCCGGCTCGATGCTCCAGAAGGATCCGCCGCTCACCCGATAGCCCTCAAGGCGGCGCTCCACCAGTCCAAAGCCGATGTAATAGCCGAACTGGACGAGGGTGAGGAACCAGCCGTACGGCTTGAAGCCCTCCACTGTGAAAATCAGCTCCTGCAGGTACCCGTACAGGATGTACAAAATAAAGACTCCGGCACAGCTCAGCAGGAACTGCGTAGTGCGGTTGTAGAAGGTGAGGTCGAAGCACAAGATGCGCAGCTCCGGCGGCGACTCCGCCGACGAGGACTTACGCTGCGGCAGCGGGGAAGCTCCCGCCGACGCCTGGCTACTGCCAGCGGAACCGTTAATGCTGATAACGCTGCTTCCGGCATTCTCAGCCATTCTGCTGCCCATGGTATGCGGTGAATGTAGTAGTAATTAGTTGTTATCACAAAGTTATATGACGGCGGGGACAATGTAAATTAATGCCACGCCGTAGTGCGAGGGGTGATCGATGAGCAGGATTGGCTTGTCATGCCGCTGGCGGGGTGCCACATCAAATACCCGCTGGCGTGAAGTTTAAGTTAAATCGAGCGACGGGCTGGCTAAAAATATATGTTTTCTGCGTTTGTTTACCTCGAAAAACCTAAAATTGGCGATTATGTGCCCGCCGGCTTCTCAGTTTTTCACGACACCAATCGCGTTGCCAGACTGCGGTAGATTTGCGAGGTATAATTCGTTGTGCGCGCTCTGGTCTCACCTCAAAAGAAGAAGAAAAAGAATAGAGGAATGAAAAGTGCCGCTGAAAAAGTGTTAAAAGTAATGCTTTAAGTGAAATTACAAAGTGAAAATTTGTAGAAAGAGTAGCGCCATGGACGTGCAGCCGCCGCGAGGTATGTGGTGACCGGGAAAAGCTCGAGTAACTTGTTTTTTTTTTTGGGTGGTCGAAGTACACTGCCCCTTAGAACACACACGCACACACGCAAAGGTTGATATGCTGCTCACATTTTATGCAAAATTTCCCCTTTTTTTTGCAGATGCCAGTTTACGCAATATTATCGACAAGTTGGCGGAGTTCGTGGCCCGGAACGGGCCAGAATTCGAGGCCATAACGAAGCAGAAGCAGCAGAACAACCCCAAGTTTGAGTTCCTGTACGGCGGCGAATTTGCCAGCTACTATCAATTCCGAGTGGCGGCAGAGCAGACCCGTGAGTGCCGGAGACCATGCCGAAGGAATCTATTGATTAGCCATTAATATACTCTGTGTCTCCTTGCAGTGCTCAAGCAACAGGGCATTCCTCAACAAATGCCGCCGGGCGCCCAAGGCGGCGGCCACTATATGCAACACCCTCCGCCCATGCAGCAATCCCAGCCTCCTGGCCATTATCCGCCACCCAACCATCAGCAACAGCAGCACCCGCCAGATAACGCACAAGACAAAATGCAGCAGCAGCAACAGCAATCCCAGCACATGTGGCCACAAAATGCAGGCCCAGGCGGGCCGCCAAATAACCAGCAGCAGCAGCAGCAGGCCAATGGCAATGCCATGGTCATGAACCTAACCTCCCAATTGGACGCCATCAAGTTGCAGCAGAAGACGCTGCGGGAACAAATCAAGCAATCTGAAGCGAATCTCTCCGCACAACACACGGTAAATTGACACAGATAACCATCATCGGTCTACTCTACATATTCTAGCAAGCATTTTTCTGTGGGATTAGAGAGCAGCTCGAGTGTTTGAAGAAAAGCCCCTTGAATGTCCTTCTATTTTTTGTCTTTATAATGTCTTCATTTTAAGTAATCTCGTAAGAACATATGTTTACTTCAAAGTGTCATTTAAAATTCAATCTTCAATACTACCATCTAATATGACACGAAAAATTTCTTGATTTACCAAATGTTATATTGAGAAATGTTTTTGAATCTGCCCCCTCCATCGTCTCTTTCTCTCGTTTTAAGAACTCCTAACAACCCTTTTGATCGACCCACCCTAAAGAGGTCTTTTATATTCTACATGAGAAGAAACAAAAAAGCCTAAAATGATGTTCTGTCAAAGATTTTAACTTAATTTCAAGGGAGATCTTCCTTTTAAGACTTCCACTTGTTTATACAATTCATAAAAACAGTTTAAAAATATTAATTCTAAACCAAAAGAACCAAACAATTGAAATATAAAGCATAAATATGTATTTATTATCTATTTTTCAATGTTTACAATTATGTAAACCTTTAAATTCGATTTAAATTGAAATGCCAAACAAGTATTCACTTCAAAAGAGCAGCGAATATGCTTCTAATGATATTTCTCGATTACTTAATTATGGAAAAATTAATAATTAGGCCCTAGGTCTCCCATCTCCGTTAAAACTCAGTTTATTTACGGAACGCTCTGCCTCTTGATATCTAAAACTGGATAAGAGATATCTTAAAGTGTACTTTCAGCATTACCAATCTACCAACTATTATTGCTATTATTTTAACTATTGAATTAACCATTTACAATGCTACATTAAACTTTTGCTTTATTGTATTTTTTGAAACATAAACAAAAAAAAAAAATTACCAAATCAAAAACCACTCTTCATACCAACTGACAAAAAAAACTGTATAAAAAAATCAAAAAAACAAATTATTAAATCAAATTTGTTTGAATACGAAACCGCGAATGCTAATGCGCATATGAATATGAAACGAAATTACCTTTGTGTGCCCAATGACCAAACTGATCCGATCCGAACCGATCCGTACCGATCTGCACCACACCAACGCATCTGAAACTAAATCGCACAACCGATACCGAATCCAAACGAAACCAACCTGTAGGCGCTGATGAACCAGAAGACGAAACAGATCGAGGAGGCGATCGCCGGGGCACAGACGACACAGCTGGAGCAGCTGGCCGGGGAGCAGGGCATCGTGCTGAGGGACTTTGATGGCGTCTTGCAGCCGATCATAGAGTCCTGCACCAAGGACAGCATCTCTGCAGGTAAATATATATGTCCGAGTTGGGCGATTCCAGCTGGACTCAGTATTATTGCTTGTTTGTAGTTGATACAATAGTCTCGTAATTTAAAGTCATAAGAAAATACCTCTTTGCCAAAGCACACAAAACAAAACACACACACACACTAAATATTTATCCATACAAACTTTTGATTAATATTTATATACATTTACCTAATAATATAATTGCCAGTGACAATGACAATATGAGTAACCCGTTTGATATTGCAATTTTAGGCAAGAACTGGATTTTACAGCATTCAACCGACAGCGCAAAAATCAATGTCGTTTTACAATATCTTTTAAAGAAGTATGCCTCTCAGTTTTATAATTAATGATACTCCACATATATTAATTAAATTGTGTTTCTTTCTTTCAACGAGTGAAATACTAACCAAAACCAATACAAAAAACGAAATATCGAAAAGCAAGAGCGAGAGATGATCGATTCCCCAGAAAGGCTCGAGATTGATTCGTTGATTCGTTTTCGAAAGATGTTATATATGTGATCCATGAAATAGTTCCCGCAGATCCGGGACCTAGAGCATAGCTAGGGAACCACACTTTAGCCACACTCAAACACACACACACACACACATCATTTTCCTACTTAATAAGCTTAAAACTACACAAAACACACAGTGAAAATCATTAGCAAAAAAGAAAATAAGATCAAAAAAGAACAAAAGAAAGAACTAACAAAATATCATTCTGGCACAACAATTACTTTTGGCAGAATATTGTTGTGCATAACAGAAACTAGAGAAAAATATGTTTTTTGTTTGTTAATTTATTTTTAGGGCTTTGGTCAATGGTTCAACGTTTCAGCAAAAATTGCATCTTATATATTTAGTTAATGATATACTCCACCACTGGTAAGTTCGCAGAGTCAATCGCCAATAGTTTAGTTAATAGTATTTAGAAAGTCAGACTACTAACCCACAGGGCCTTGGACAGCGTCCTGGCTTTGTGGGTTGGTTTTTGAGCGGACCAAAACCCGACCCAACCGACTGACGACCCAAGGCCTTAGAGTAGAGCCGGGCTTGGCAGCAGTGTCCTAAGTGCAACGATGTATTTACAGCATGCGCAAGAACATCAATGATTTGAAGAACAACCTCGAGAATGTCGTCATTCCGATGTTCTGCAGCGCCGACTTGAGTATGTATTATCACCCTGTCCTAAGCATTTTCTTTAGTTATTTATTATGTTTTTTTTATGCCCACACAGTTGCCAGCAATGATCAGCGCCAGAAGCTTGCCAAACTGTTGTCGCTGTGGGAGTCCAAGGCCAAGTTCTTTGATGCCTGCGTCATCTCGAAGCTGCAGTCGCCGGACTCATCCATGCAGGAGTACAAAACGAATCTGCAGAACACACATCCCGACATAACCGCCAAATTCACGCAGAACACCAAGGCCACCCTAGACAAGTGAGTTAAGCAAATCTCCTTGAAGATCCACAACTCACAATGCTCCTCCTCTTTTGCAGCTACCAAAAACAGCATCAAATCTTCATCCAACATGCCAGCCAGCAAATTGCGCAGCTTGAACAGCAGCGCCAGCAGCTGGAGCAGCAGATAATGGTGGCCCAAAAGTCACAGCAACACATGCTTCAACACCAAGGAGGACCAGCCGTTGGAAAGAACATACCCTCCTTAATGTCCCACAGGGTGAATATGCCGGGGAATCGAGAGCATATGCTAAATCCCTCGGGGCCGCACGATTCCCAACAGCATCCCCATGCGCCGGGAAACAATATTTACCAGGGAGCCAACTTCCATCAGCAGCAACAGCAGCAGCACCCAGGCAATCCCTTTGCGGATCCCAGGGGTCCGAACTTTTTCATTCCGGACATGTCGAAGCCGCCGCCAGGCTTTGCTGGGCCCATGCTTCATCATGGACAAGGACCACCAATGCAACAGCAGCAGCAGCAGCAACAGGGACCATACCCACAGATGCAGCAAGGCCAGGGTGGAGGCAACAACGAGGCACCTGTTGATATGGGCGTGCTGAATGCTGCCATTCAGGCTGTGATGCAGCTGCAGCAACGCCAGCCTGACGACGCTCAGCAGGCGGGGCCAGGTCCACACCAAATGCAGCAGCAGCAACAACCGCCTCCCATGGCTGCCTATCCTCAAACCATGAGATCTGGTGGACAGCCTGGTGACCCAGTGGATCTCGATGTGCTCAATGCTGCCATTCGGGCGGTGATAACAAATCAACCCGATGACGGGCACCCGGACAAGCAGCAGCACCCACACGCATCAGAGGATGGCCAGCAGCCAGAAGGAGACTCTACGGAGACTCCCGTTGTTATCGGAGAGCCACAAATACCCACAGCGCCTTATTATGACCTGCCAGCGGGTCTGATGGTGCCCCTTATCCGACTGGAAGACTACACTTACAAACCCCTGGATCCAGCGGACATACGACTGCCAGCTCCGGCGCCACAAAGCGAGCGGTTGACCAATGCATTGAATGCGTTCTATGCCGCTCCCTCGCACGATCGTCCCAGGGATAAGTAAGTTGTTTCCCTCCCTACGCACACATCTCTGGAAGATGCTAATGCAATTTATTTTTATTTTATAGTGAGGGCTGGGAGAAGCTTGGTCTCTATGAGTACTACAAGGTGAAGAATGCGGCGCGGAAGCAAAAGGAGGAGGAGATTAAGGATGGCACACGGGAAAAGTCCCGCTCCCCCAGCCCCATTGTGCTCGAGAAGCCCAAGCCAAAGAAGGGCAATAAGCGGGTTTATAGGTGAGTATTAGCAGTCGAAGTTTGATGCGTTTTATGACTTATTTTATTTCCAATTTAGATCCAAGAGTCGCAGTCGTTCACGTTCCCACACCCCACCGCCGCGCGATAGATCGCGTTCCCGCTCACGCTCCCGATCCCGTTCTCGGTCCATGGAACGCGCCCTGACGCCACCACCGATGCAGCGCAACAGGTCCGGTGGCAGCGGCGGAGGTGGTAGCAATCGCAAGGGTCGCAACCGATCGCCGCGTCACGAACGGGAGAACAACAACAGTAACACTAACAACAATCGGGAGAATCGTGCAGATCGCAGCAACGTTGGCAATTCGAACAACAATGGCAACAGTGCCCTTAGACGAGTGGAGCGCGACAGATCACCAACTCCGCCGAGTTTCCTGTGAGTAAAGAGGATGAGAAAAGAGGTATTTATGTTTTAAATGCATTTTCTTTTGTGCTTTCCAGGGGCAGCAACTTTGCCAAGCCTCAGGAATTCATCGAGGAGTCAAACAAGGGCCACCAAATGCTCATGAAAATGGGTTGGGCGGGCACTGGCACGGGTCTGGGCTCGAAGAACCAAGGCATAGATACGCCCATCTCCGGTGGCGAGGTGCGGGATCGTCGCGAAATGTACAAGGCAAGAGTGCACGGCAAGAATATCCAGAGCAAGCCATCTTTAATAGCAAAATCCTTATCCGCAGGGCGTGGGCGCCAACATGCACGATCCCTTCGAGAGCTTCCGCAAGAATAAAGGCGCCGCCTTCGCACATCGCATGCGCACCCGGGACGACAAGAGTTAAGGATCTGACGCAGATTAGCAGCTCCCACGTTTTATTTTATTTTTTGTTTCCTCAGCAACAAAGAAAAATACATTTTTATAAAAGCAACAACTGGATTTTATTATAAACTTTAGGCTGTAACATTGAAGCTCGTCTGCGCCGCCTTAGCGTTGACCTTCTCCAGGACCTGGACGAGGCCCTTGCCGGGACCGCATTCGAAAGTGCGCGGGAAGTCGACGCCCTGTTTGCGCTCGTACATCTCGTGGAGCGTTTGTTCCCATTTGACGGGCCTGAGGATTTGCTTGGGAAGCTGCGTAAGGATGTGCTTGGCATTCCGATACGGCTTTCCGTCCACATTTGAGTAAACCCTGATCACGGGATCCTGCAGGCGCACCGACTTTAGTGCCTTGGTGAACGGTTCGACGGCGCTCTGCATGAGCGGAGTGTGAAAGGCCCCGCTAACCGCCAATCTCTTCATTCGACGAATCTTCAGGGCCTTAGCGTTCTGTTCGAGGAACTCGAGGGCCTCCACATTCCCAGCCACAACTTTACAGTGCGGATACATATAGTTGGCGATGCCACAGTAGGGCGACTCCACGCCCTTGTCCACACACCACTGTTGGGCTCGGGCACAGGCTTCGCCCAGGTTCGTGTCTGGTCCATACAGAGTCATGGCCATGGCTCCGGCTGCCCGGTCGCAGGCCGCCTGCATAGCGGTGGCCCGCACCTGCACCAGACGCAGTGCCTTGTCAAATGGTATGGCATCCGCGTACACCAGGGCGGTGATCTCTCCCAGACTAAAGCCAGCGGCGGCCACACACGTCTCGATAGCCTTGGGACGCTCCTCGCGCAGCTGCTCCAACGCCGCCAGGGAGGACACCATCACGGCCAGTTGGGCGTGCTCTGTGCGATTCAGCTTCTCACGTGGTCCCTCAAGGCAGATCTTCAGCAGGTCGAACTTCAGCACCTCGTTGGCCAGCTCGAAGATACGGCGTGCGCCGGGGAAGCGGAGCAAGTCCTTGCCCATGCCTACATACTGGGTGCCCTGGCCGGGGAAGAGCATAACGCTCGTCTCCTTGGGATCGATGGCGGGCCGGCTTTTCCGGTCCTGCGGCTCTGCCAGCTCGCTGATCAATTGCTGCCGCTTCTCTGGGGTTGCGTCCAGCGGATTAGTCTCAGTGGTGGCTTTGGCGGCATCGCTACTCCAACGGGACCAGCTTAAGTTGCCGGAAATCCGTTGTTTTCGTAATAGCCGGGAAATTAACATTTTTATGCCTTTGTTTTTGTTGTTGTTTTTACCTCGGTGTGACCGCCGCTTCGCAGTCAATCTGCTGATCAAAGTTTTCCGCGTAGGTGGTGCTTTCATGCTTAATGTAGCGGCTCCATCTGTTGGTTATTTGCGAAAAGCTGGTGATTGTTAAAATTAAATTCATAATTTACAAATTAAGGTGTTAAAGGCGGAGGTAAGCAAAAAATATGACTGAAAAATTATCCATATGTAAGCTCTTACTTCTTGCTATAACCTCATATGGAAATAATTGTAAGTTTGCTATTTGATTCTAATCGGGAGGCACCTTCAATCGATCGGAAAATGGTATAATTAGTTTTTATTAACAAATATTAAAAATCCTTTTTATTGTTATAATTATTAAAATTTAAATTTCGTACTTAACCAGCCAAGTTGACAACTCTGAAAACGTTTGATTTCGTTGTTTTCTAATCTTGATTTATGTTGCCAAGCTATAAATTTACTCATTTTGCATTCATGACGAAATTGTCTTCATGTTACTCAGAAACGAGAGTGACTATGACCCAGAGGTGTTTGTTATTAGCCTTCAGGTTTGGTCCAACGAAAAGTGTTTTGAACTGTCTTTTACATAGAAACTCCTCGAAAATTTTCATTAGAAGGCAGTCATGTTAAAGGTAATCAAAGGAACTTTAAACAGATTCCATGAAATATCTCCTTTTTCAACCGATTCGATTAAGAATATGATTAAGTGTCTTAAGGTATATTTATTATTTGACAAAATGAGGATTAAAGTACACATTAAGCCTAATCAAGCGTGAAGAAGGAAAAGTCACTATGGCAATATAACTTTAATAACCCAAATAATTTTAATCGAAATTAGTTTTGCATATTAAATTAATCTATGTAATCTATTAGTAAACTTTAGTGCCTTTAATTGAAAATAAAGTAAAGTGATGTTGGCTAAAAAGTTTCTTAATTAAAATACAGGTTTAAGGATTGATCCTTCAACTTATGTGTTAATTTTTTAAGTTTTTAACCTTATGTATTTACTTTTAATTTACATTTTTTTAAAAGGAAAGAGCATTGAAAAGCCATGGCCATCGGATCCCCCCAAAAAAGAGTTTCTAATTTGAAATGCGATCGCTGCGAGGTAATCGCAGAGTTTTTTGAACTCGGGGCGCAACGGAAGACCCTTTGGCATACCAAAAGGAGCCACAAGAAGAGGAGATGTGAACAAGGATGAGGATGAGGATGGCAAAGGTGAACGACAAAGCCGCCGGCAAAGTCAGACACTGGAGATGATGACGTGACGCACCACTTTCGCCCTCAGTTCAAGAAACAGGCGATGGGATGGGCATCAAAACAAAAACACTAGCTCACACGCTCTGCCATCAAGCGGTCCTGTCCACCCGTTGTCCGTCTCCTGTCCTGTCCACACATCGATATCTTCTCGGAAGACGATGAAGCGACATTCCCTGTTCTTTTCTTCTGTTGCCAAGGCAAGGATCCATGCCCATGCCCATGCCCTCGTCTAGACTGCACGAATATCAGATCGAGGTTGGCCCCGGCGATTCTATTAGAAACCAGTTTGTGGTTTATGCTTTTCGTCGCTGGACTTATGTTATGTTGTTTTTTCGGCAATCAGAGCGACGTGAATTCGATGCCCAGGTAGGGTCAGGTAAGCCATTCTCCCTCCCTCCACTCGGAGATCGTTGACATGGCGCAAGTGGCGCGATTCTTATAATCAGGTTGTGAAATTGTATTTATGAATGAGAGTCGTCGAGTGGCCCGTGGTGGAGCCCAGCCATCAGCAGTAATTAAAGGCCGCATATTTCCGCGGGCAAATATTTTGCCAGCATTCCATTTAGTTCCCAGAACGTGACCGTGCCCTGATCCGTGGTGTACCGTTAGATTGCGACGACGACGACGACGGCACGGGAATGCGAAAATTCCAAAGGATGCGCACGACGTGCAAAACGGGGCATGCGAAATGCAACTGCGTCGCAGCATTGCGCATACGCCCCGGCGGCCCAGCGAACGTTTCCGCATGCGGGAATGCAGCAGCGACAGCGAAAACGAAAATAAAAACGAAACCAAAACGAAGCCCATAAAAAACTCGGCCGAAAGTGTGCATTGACCGAGAGAGCGGCTAAAAATACTGGAAAGGCGCGATCTGAAAGGAGTTTCCAAAATAAGAACCCACGACGATGACGCCCGATCTCTTACGATACAGAACAACCGTTAAGTGCTCAATGTCAGTGAAACGTCAAGAGATGCTGCCACACAATGGAGAGGGAGAGAGCTAAACCCTGAACCGAGAGTGAAAGTGGCTCTCACAGCCTTCACTTTCGCTTTCTTTTCTAGAACCTTGCATATAGGGGAAAACCTGTAATTAAAGTACTCTTTCTCTAGAGTTCTCTAGAAAAACTATCACGTTCCTCATGTTTACAAAGCTAAAGTTCTGTGTATACAACTAGTCGTATCGTTAGTTAATACTTTTATATAAATCTTATAAAAATCAATTTATTTATGTAGAATAATAATAAAAAATTTTAAGTTTCTAGGTTGCTATTTCACATTTTTAACATCTTTTTCTAATTGCGTTTGTCAAATAATTCACATTCGTTGGCTTAATAATTATTTGTACTTTTATAATTTTTAATATTATAAAATTACATTTAATTTGTTAAAAAACCCTTTTGTGTTTAAATTTTATTAATTAAACTTAGTTCTAAACATTACTTACTTACTGTTTTGAATGGATTTTATTTCTTCAGTTGACATACATTTATGGTAGCTATTATTTTATAATAAATGTCATATTTATACATTTTGAATACGTTTATCCTCCCTTTCATCTCTCCATAACGTTCTTCTTTATGGCCCCCCAAAAACCTGCAATTATATAATTGCATTGGAATTTTGGTTTTATCTAGATTAAAGTAAAAAGTTTTACCTTAAACCGCAAAATTACAAAGAAAAGTTATAACCAGAATTAACTGCTTACAATTAGGGTGTAATTTGTCAAATATTTATAAATGTTGATCCCCCATTAAAATCCCATAAAATATTCAATAAAACTTGAATATTTCAGTTAGAATTTTGATTTTAAAAACAAAGCGTTCCGTTATTTCCTAATAATTATTAAATGTATGCCATATTTTCAGCATACTTTAATCGATTCTGGCTTCAAGATTGTATTGATTGTTTTATAAATTTATGACAATGCTATATGGTTTCTAATAAAATAATTATACCAACTTATCAAGAGCTGTCATGTGAACAGGTGAAACTTTCACTCCGTCGTCAAGAGCGGGTGGTGGTGACCGCCAAATCCGCTCAATTACTGCCTTATTACACCCCCAAGGTGCCTGATAAGACTGTAAACAATTTTGTGCCAGGTCTTTAATCAAAAGCAGCTAGGCCAACATCATGGCATGTGGCTTGGAGGTGACTCAGCTCCCAGAAACCATAACGATTATGTTGAAATCGATGACGAAGATTTGAAGGTGGCGCCGACACGCCACTGGACCAACTATAAAAGCCAACTCCTGACGTCCATTGATAAAAAAAACATGGTTATAGATATACTATATATAAATGTCTGAAATGCCCTGGAAAGGTGCGCCGCCCTTGCCGCTTACGCAAAACTCCTGGCTGCATTCTCTCCATCTCCATCTCCATCGCTCCATCCCCCATTAAAAAGGCCGAAAAAGAGCACGTCGAGAACCTGGGGAAGCCGACGACGAGTCAACCTGAGCTGATCCGAAGCTGCGATCCTCCTGCGCGTATAAAAAGCTAAGCGGCTTCGGGCGAGCTTCCATTGTGCGCTCGTCACTCGTGCTTCTCAGTCGGCTTTATTCGTTGCGAGCCAAAAGCCAGTTATCCGCATTCGTTTTCATTCTTCGGTCAAGTTTACATTTCTTTGCTGGGGATTTTTTCAATTTGCCCGCCAAAAACACGTATACGTCGTGTGGTATCCAAGGGAAGTTACTTCGTTTGGCTTTTCTCGATCCTAGAAATGGATTCAAAGGTGAGAATTTAGTTTATTACATTAAATATATAATACAGTTTAATAAAAAATAAGTAGTAAGTGGAGGATTATAAATTGGAAACTATTTAGGGGTTTAAGTTTTAAAAAACAAATTATAAAATAAAGATTAATTGAATTTTGAATTGAAAAATCTCGAATAAATTCCTTACAATAGAATAAAAATATACGCTGAAGCGTTTAAAACTAGCGAACATTAAAACAAGTCTTGCCTAAGGACACAAGCAGGAGAACCCTGGGGAACAGCTAGAACTTTCCCCCTACTCAATAGTTAAAGAAAACTTTAATTATTTAAACTCTCATCTAAAAAAAAATAAAACTTTAATGGCTTGCATTAATCAATTATCCCGAAAAAAGTGGGTGTGTGCTGTAATTGACGGGCGGCTGTCAGCTAAAAATATCAAAATAAACAACAAGTGCGCTTTTGTTCTCTCCACTGGCTCCAAGCTCAAGCTCAACCGCAAGCATAATGCCGACGATCGGATTTATATGGGAGCGAGTGTGCTAAACAGTCGCCAAGTGCGAAATGTTAAATGCAAAATGCGGAAATGCCTACCTGGAGTGGCGGCTGCGTTGGCGCATTACATAATTTCCACTCTCTGTAATGTCGGGGAAGTTTCGGTCATTAAAAGCGGCAATTAAATTTTGACCATTTGGCCGCGTCGACTTGCAAATGCGCTCCAGTTTTCGATGCTTCGTTTTTGTTTTGATTTTGACCCAGTTTATGGGCCGCATCCCGGCGAACCCGGCAAACGTCATCCCGGCGTCCTGCCACTGTCGTCAGCCAAAGTGGTTAATCCAGATTCGGCATCCAGCCGGGGCAGAGCAGAGTGCAGCCGGTTAGAGGAACATTGTAACACTTATGCCATATATTCTGAAAGCGTCAGCGTGTATTTAAATTTAAAAATCGGGATGTTTTATTTTCGAATACTCACGATCTTCTCTCCTCCCTCTCCCTTTGCAGTTCAATCTGTGCCGCTGGACGCTGCTAATTGCCCTCGGAGTGTGCTGTCTGGTGGGCAGCTCGTCGGGTAGTGCGTCGAGCAGCTACTGCTCCCTGGAGCGTATGAAAAAATTCGCTATGGAGGCTTGCGAACACCTCTTCCAGCAGGACGAGAGTGCGCGACGGGACAGGCGGTCCATTGAGTACTCGCACCATCATCTAAATCGGCTGGGATGTAAGTATCATAAAAAAACCCAAAGAAAAACTATGATTAGTTAGTTAAAGAAATAACGCACAAAGCATGATTAAGGCCAGAGGGTGTCAGTCAACTCCAGACAGTTAATTGCATTCGGAACTGCAGTGCCGAAAACACGTTTTAAAATGTGTAGACTTCGGAATTAATATTAATATTCATTTGCATATACAAAGCAGTTCCGATGCAACAGTTAACCGACTTCAAGGCGCAGGTTCAAGATCAATTTGCTCACTCGCTCACGTTTCCCCCTTTCTGGTTTTCCTTTCTAGACGCCAAAGCGTACGACAAGCACCACTATATCATCCGGAGCAGCTTCCCGTTGGGTGGCTATCTGAAGGTCAATCGGGAGCACTTCCATCGTCTTAGCGAGCTGGATGTGGTGCCGCGATACAAGCCCAAGAAGCTGCATCACGAGAAGAAGCAGCGCTTTAAGCGAGATCACTCCTCCAGCAGCTACAACAACATACCGTATTGCTGCTTCAACGTTTGCGAAGAAGAGTTCTTCTGCTAGCTACTCGTCCACGCATTATCTCTGACTCATCCGTCCATAGGTTAGCTTAGCACGCATACTATATAGTTGTACATCCTGGCAAAAGTCGCGCTCACTCTTATAGAGTACCTTAGTTGTTGCTCCCACTGTGCGAGGGACACAACCCAACACATACACTATTTATAGGCTAAGGCATTTAGGTGAATAAAAAGTACTCTTTATAAGAACTTAAATTGTACAAAAATAAATATTATGAATGTAATATCTTGGAATTTTCACAGCGCTCTCTGCTTGGATGATACTTTGGGCTCTTAGAATAAATATAATTAAAATATGAGACGTTTGCCAGTTTATCTGTTATGAAAACACTAAAAAACACGCGATCTAGAGAAGTGGCTTACAAAATAATGCAGATATCGCACATAAAAACAGACAATTTTTAAGAAAATAATCTTTCAGACAAATTGTTCTGGTTGAAGTTACGGAATCACACAGCACAGACATTTCCCGGTAGCTAGGCCGACTATATGCGACTTATATAATAGGTGCCCTTGCACACGGCGCATTTGTACTTGCGACAGGTTGCATTATTAACCGACTCCAAGGACTTGAAATATTTGGAGACCGTTGATAGGATCTCCTCCTGCCGGCTGTGCAGAAAGTCCTCGCCAAAGGTATCAAATGTATTTACGCTGTGCATTAATATCCGATAGAGCACCGTCTCAGTCGATATAAATGTGTTCAGGGTTCGATCAATGGAGTCCACATTATTTTCCAGAAATGTTCGGGTCATTTCCATAAGCAATTGCACGGCCTTATCGCTGAAATACCTGGCCATGGCTTCCACAACATCCTTTAGGCTGGATACATTGGCAATGTGTTGCACGAACTTCCTGCCAAAGTGTTGCGCCAGCGCCTCCAAATTCAGCTGGCCACCGCTGCCCAGGCTAACTATCTGTGGCAGCACAGTTGTTACCGCCGCCACACCTTGACTCAGGTGCGAGTTGAGGTTGTGCAGGCTAAGCAGCGTTTCCTTGAAAGGAATGTCGTTGAGGGTACGCACAATATCGAATTTTCCACCCTGACTGCTGTGCAGCTTGGTAGACTCCTGCGAGATGCGATCGAAGACTTTGCTGCAGGACAATAACAAATATTAAGTGAGTTCAAAAAGGTAAAATTAAGGATTTAAATACCGGGACTGATTGCGCAAAGCTTGTCTTAGGGTGGAACCATTGGTCGCCTTGGAAACTATGCGCAAATTATTTATCGAATGAGTAAAGATCACCAGGTGCGAGGCCATTTGCAGCATTTCCAGTCTGTTAATGGCCTGATCGTCACCTATTTTCTAAAGATTGAAAGGCAAAAACCATTAAATTCATAAATATCTTCTATTAATTAACATAAACCTTACCAAATACATATCGTAGACACCATTAATTACACCAGTGCCGGAGATAACCACTGAACCCACATTGATGCCTTTCACGGCCAACTGAGCTGCAGGATTGATGTTGTAGCCCGCTCCTGCTACCGAGGCCAAGGCTTTTGTTGCTCCCGTGGCACCCAATCCGACCACGCCGCCCGCCACGCCCAGCCAGGAGCTCCGGGCTTCACTATCAGTGATCCAAGTGCTCTGTCCATGACGCCGCCGATCGATGAGATGTGATGCCGAACGTAGGGTGCTATAGGCGGCTGTGGCAACGCCCACAGCAGTGGCGGCAATCGCAAGGGGAGCTGCAACAGGCACTGCCAGAGCAGCTGCCACTGGAACAGTGGCCACCAGGCCGCCCACAGTGGCCAGCTTATCGCCGGCACTGAGCAAGCGATTCCGACTATACGACGCTGGCGTGGGGTGCACCATCAGCTGAACGCCAGGCTCGACATCGTCGTTGGTGAAGGTGTAAATGCCCTGGCTGGGAGCAATCATTGTGCCCCTGGGTAGGGTATTGCGGAACACATACTGCTGCCAGTTGGAGTACACACGTCCATGTTCGTCCACAAAGATCATGCAGCAGGCGGCACTGTTCTCGCCCTTCATGCAGCGGCGCGTCCGGAAAACGGGGTGGCAGCTGTAGTTGGTGGTCTGCAGGGCCAGTTCGGGGTCCGTCTCGGGCGTGACCAGCACGTAGATAATGGCGGAGAGTAGGGTGCCGTTGGTGAAGCGCCGCTGCTGCCAGACATTGCGAAAAACCAGCTGCCGCTGGCGATTTACAGCCTTGGCGTTTCGTGGGTCATCCTCCGGGATCAGGTTCTCGATCTTTTGCGTAAGCACTGGCGCCTGGTCGGGCGTGAGTCTGTGGAGAGGCAGTAGGAGTAAAGTCACAGGAGACAATTGCATAACCTACGAATCCCAAATAATCTCGGAACGGAGTCCGCTGCTGTAGCCAAAGTCCCGTTGCACTTCGTATGCCGTCCGCATCGTCTGCCGTTCCTGTTCCTCCGGTTCATCCATTTCCCTGGCTTCTCAGCTACTAGGTCACATAAAGGACACGTAATTAAAAGTCAAGGCACGTAAAATACACGAAAATTTAGTTATAGTCTGGATATGAAGTGTTAAAATCAAACATTTGTTTCCGTGACAACGAAGCCGGCGCCAATATGGAGTTGCAGGGCCGCAAAGTCGATAGTAAAAAATCGATAAGAGCTAAGCTTTTCGGCCACACTGCAGACTTTGGCGCTTAATTTCAAAAAATTAGCTTACTAAACTGAAAGAAATATAACTTTTTTAGGATAGGAACGCATCTTATTTTTGTACAAATATTGCATGTAAATTATGGAAATCGATTTATATGCATGCATATTCTCTCAAACGTAGTTGGATAAATAATAAGTCGATAAAATAATTAAATACTATCTGCCTAAAATAATTAGTTTTTATCTAGAGTCTGCTCGTCTACCGCCCAGGGTATAAAAGACCTATTTAAAAGGGAGTGAAATTAGTATTGCCAAAATGGTAAAACAGAGCGGTAAACTTTTAGCCACCTTGGCCCTGCTTGGCCTTTTTTATTTATCTTCAGCAAACCAAGAACCGGATGGTAAGAAGAATATCTTCAATCATTTCATTCTCGCTTTCTTCTTTTAACTTTTGATTTTCCTTAAGGGGCTTCCAATTTCGTGAATATAGCACCCGCTAGCCAGATATTAATTGGCAGTACTTTGTATTACATTGAGAGAATTGGGAAGAACTGGTTTGACGCCCGTAAATCGTGTGAAAGCATGGGCTACAATCTAATTTCGCTTAATACCGAAGAGAAATTCAACGCAATTAATAGCTTCCTGGACAATCAAATGGATAAAGACTCCTATTGGACTTCTGGAAATGATTTTCTAACTCTGGGTCGTCATGTTTGGTTCCCCAGTGGGGAGCCAGTTGCATCACACTATTGGCATCCTGGGACCCCCAGCAACACAAATGGAATCGAACATTGCGACATAATCAGAGCGAATCAATCAAAGCTAATGAATGACTTGGATTGTACAATTACGAGGTACTATATCTGTGAGCGTAATCTGTAATTTATTTGTTTTGGTAAAAATGTTTGATTAATTCTTGTTTATGCCACGCTCCTAAAATCACAAATGGTATAATGTTACACATTAGATTTGATGAAAAGATTAAATAAAGTTAGCTTAACATATGTTTAAAAGCCTGTAACAATTTCTTCCTGTTCTCTATTAAAATTATCACTTGTTTTATAGGTGCTGTTACTATAAAAACTTTCTTGTTTGGTCCGGTTCTTTAAAATCTTCGCCATCCAGAGTCCAGTATAAATTACCGGCCTATTGAAGATAAGATATGATTTCCTGATTTTAATATTTAGCTTTAAATTTCCATATTAAAACAAAGCTATCTCTTGCTTTCCAATTGGACTGATAAGGGACGCCTTTTATTATATTTGAAATTGTGTATCATAAATTGCTCAGCTATTTATTTTTATTTATTTATTTTTAATATAACCGAAATACTGCCAAATTCTTAAGAAATATAAAATTATAATCATAAATTTCCCATTGAGAATGATAAGATAAGTTCACCGTGATACCTATAAAACGTAAATCTGAGGAGAATCCAAAACAGTATCTACAAAATGCTTAAACAGTGTGCTAAACTTTTAATCCTCCTGGGCCTGATTTATTTATCTTCTGCGAGCGAAGAACCTGATGGTAAGATCCTCTTTTAATTGTATTAAATCTGTCTTATCTTGAACTGTTTATTCTAGTCTCTTTAAAATCTATGAATATTGTACAGGCTAACCTGATATATATCGGTGATACAATGTATTACATTGAGGATAAAATAGAGAAGAACTGGTTTGAAGCCCGTAAATCCTGCGAGATCATGGGTTACAACCTAATTTCTTTCGACACCAATGAAAAATTCAAAGATATCAATAATTATCTGGACGATCGGAATAGTAAATTTTCTTACTGGACTTCTGGGAACGATTTTCTGACTCTAGGTCGTCACGTTTGGTTCCCAAGTGGGGAGCCAGTAGCATCATACCTTTGGTATCCCGGTGAGCCTAACAATTATAATAAAGCTGAACATTGCGACGAATTCCGATATGGTGGAACTAGACTCATGAATGATAGGCAGTGTACACATACGAGGTACTATATATGTGAACGTACTCTTTACTAAACATAAAAAGTAATCAATTCGCAACTAATGAATTAGACTGAATTAAATCTACATAATATATTTGTATGCATTTAATTGATGTTAACAAATTCAAATTAAAACTTTGCATGTAAAATGTTTATAAAAAATTAACAAAGCTAATATACTTGTCAGATGGGAAATATTTATATTTTACAGCTTATATACATCACTTTATATAGTTAACCGTTCGAATTTATACTTTACATCTTACTGGACATTCTTGAATGTATTTGGAACTCGGACTCACTCTCCTAATCGCTACACGCCATCGTGGTCTCCGCCATCATCGCTGGTCTCCACGATGCGACACATAATAGGGATATCTTCCTCCTTGGAAACGTGGGCCGTGGTCTTATCATCCAGCAGGCTCTGAATATAGTCGTGTCGGAACTTATTCCACTTCCTTGTCTTTAGAAAGTTGGTGAACAGATCCTGACGTGACGGTACATTGCATTCAAAGTAAAACCTTCGTCGGTGCCATATATTCCCCGGGTTCTGCTCCTCATTTAGCAGCCAGTAGCGCGGCAGGAGTAGGCACTGTACTACAGTCCGCGCCATAATCACACGATGTTCCATTTTTTCACCCAGACCAAAGATGCTGCCGTATGATAGGGAGCCCACGTCTATGAAGTGCGTCTCGATAGGATCCTTGTAGACCTGTGATTGATCTGAGTCGGTGCTGCTTACCCCGACAATGTTTTGAGACGTAGCACTGAAAATTTCCGAAGAAGCACTCGACTTTGTATTCTGTATATCTTCACTATCGGCACGTTGAGTCAACTGCACCAAATTTGGCTCCATGACCAGTTCGTACGAGGAGCCACTGGAGTCAATATCGGAGAAATCCTCATCATCAAAATCAACGTCCGGGTCGTGCTCTTCAGAGTCGTCATCATCGCTGTCCAGGACAATTGGAAGGTAGGGTGTGCCTCTTCGTAGGCTCTCAATCCTTAGCGTTCTCCTGGCCTGGGCAGCAGCAGTTAAAGGCCGCCTATCGCGTTGCTTTTTCTTTTGCACCACATTACCGATTCCACAGAATTTTTCTATATCTTGCAGATTCATATTGCGCATCTGTTTGGGCAGAAAGGTGGTTAGAGTTAATGGGAAACAGAGTTGGATAATGCGAACCTTTTGTTTCTTTTTATTGCTGCCACTCTGATCGTCTGAGGAAGAGGAGGCCAAAAGGTCCGCAATGTCTGGGAACTTCAAGCCGCTGTGGTTGTCCTTCGACGTAAACATGGCTATGCCAGACTTGTCATCGTCGATGGCGGTCAGCTCAAAAGTGGGCTGCCCGTCTTTTTTAGAGACCTAAACAAATTTCGAAATAATTATATTAAATAAATATATTTCCTTTGTATACATAAAGCTGATATACCCTACTTTCATGTTCAGGCACTGCAGGATGACGCATTCGCCGCTCAGAACGAAACTGGCGTAGCTGAGGGAGCCTGTTTCGCCCAAGTAAATGGTGTCCAACGGTTCGTACTGTGCCAGAAAGCCATACTTGCAGGCAAGAACGATCTAAGAATATATACTGTGATTAAGAACTTCAGCTTTTAGAGCGACAGACCTGTTCCGGGGTGAAGAAATTAAAGTAGTCGAAAGCCTTTAATGCCATCTTTTTTTCGTTCCATTGTTTCAACATAAAAGGCTTTAAAATGTGATCGTAATCGAATTCATAGATCGCCAGCAATTCACAGCCAGCTAAAAAATATATATATTCAATGTTGTAAACATAAACTAGATTAAAATGTTGTACACGCAGCTGTATAGGTGTTGAGTCTGGGGCACGACTCAACCATCTCGACATCGCCAAAACAGTCGCCAGGACCAAAGATTGCCTCTGGCACTTCAGTCCATTCTTTGGTAGTCTGCAAAATAAATAAATATAATAATATATTTCTATGTTATAAGTCCAATTGGTAGTTAATGGGGAAACTTACCTTATTGTATACATTCTTTTTCATTTCAACCTCGCCGTTCAGTATGAAATAGACGGTAATGGGCATGTCGCCCTCCGAGATAATCATTCGCGATTCATTGATGTACATAAACTCAAGGACTGGCGTCATGCGAGCACGAATTTTCTGAAGGTTCAATCAAAGTACAGGTTACTTTCATAGAGTCAAGGAAAACACAAAACCATTTACCGGCGGAATTCTAGAGAAGCATTCGAGCCCTGCTATAAGCAGGCAAAGTTTCTTCCTATCCTCGATAGTCCTTAATCGGGGATTTGATCGCATTAGGGCCTTCTCCTGGAAAATATAATGTTTGAATTGTTCGGCTTCGGATACTAGTGGTATGTATATAGATAGATAACGACTTACGACCAAGGTCAGCATGCCGGGCTTTCGTTTTTGTCGAAACAAGGCCACGTTCTTCTTCACATTCATGGAGATGCCCTGCTCCTCGGAATCGGAAAGCCATGCCTGGTTCATGATGACCGCGCGGACCAGTTTCTTGAAACGGACCCGCAGTGCCTTCTTGAGCTTAAAGAAGTCCACATCACGGGGTCGTTTATTTGCCATTTGTTAGTGTTTTTGTGGGTTTTATATTCCTATTGTTTTTTTATATTTTATATGTTTTTGGAATAGTGTTTTTGAGTGGTGATGTGACACTAAACTTAAGTCTAAGTAGATTTAATTATATAGATACATATGTATATGAGATCAATTGCTAGTTTCCATAAGAACCCTGCTAAGTGGACTTGTGGCAAGGATTCGTGTTCAGGGTTTTATAATTATGAAGACATTGCATTATAGGAAAACGTATACAACAATTTATCTCGACTATCAAAGAGATTTTTATAATTATAGCCTAGTTTATACATCTAGCTGATTCTTAATAGTTCGAATATAGAACATTGCGGTGAGTTTTGTTTTGATTCAACCAATCTTACACTCAACTTTGATAAGGTTATCATTAATATTATCATTAATAAGGCTAGACACTCATTATTATACTCTACTGCATTACATGACCACGTGATCTAACTTAACCAAAGTATAAAAGCAAAAAATTAAAGAGTACTCAAAACAGTATTTACAAAATGCTTAAACAGTGCGGGACTCTCTTGGTCTACTGCTGATATAAGTTTCCCCAAGGTACAAAAGAAAACTATTTAAAGAGGAGTGAAAATAGTATTGCCAAAATGGTTAAACAGAGCGGTAAACTTTTAGCCACCTTGGCCCTGATTGGCCTTTTTTATTTATCTTCAGCCAATCAAGAACCGGATGGTAAGAAGAATATCTTCAATCATTACACTCTCGCTTTCTTCTTTTAACTTTTGATTTTCCTTAAGGGGCTTCCAATTTCGTGAATATAGCACCCGCTAGCCAGATATTAATTGGCAGTACTTTGTATTACATTGAGAGAATTGGGAAGAACTGGTTTGACGCCCGTAAATCGTGTGAAAGCATGGGCTACAATCTGATTTCGCTTAATACCGAAGAGAAATTCAACGCAATTAATAGCTTCCTGGACAATCAAATGGATCAAGACTCCTATTGGACTTCCGGAAATGATTTTCTAACTCTGGGTCGTCATGTTTGGTTCCCCAGTGGGGAGCCAGTTGCATCACACTATTGGCGTCCAGGGACCCCCAGCAACACAAATGGAATCGAACATTGCGACGAAATCAGAGCGCCTCAATCAACACTAATGAATGACTTGGATTGTACAAATACGAGGTACTATATCTGTGAGCGTAATCTGTAATTTATTTGTTTTGGTAAAAATGTTGGATTAATTCTTGTTTATGCCACGCTCCTAAAATCACACATGGTATAATGTTACACATTAGATTTGATGAAAAGATTAAATAAAGTTATCTAAACATAACAATTTCTTCCTGTTCTCTATTAAAATTATCACTTGTTTTGTAGGTGCTGCTACTATAAAAACTTTCTTCTTCGATGCGGCTTTATAGGTGCCGGTGCTTTAAAATCTTCACCTTCCAGAGTTCAGTATAAATTGCCGGCCTATTGAAGATAAGATATGATTTCCAGATTTAAATATTTAGCTTTACATTTCCATATTAAAACAAAGCTATCTCTTGCTTTCCAATTGGACTGATAAGGGACGCCTTTTATCATTAATATTATCATTAATAGGGCTTGATATTCATTATTATACCTTACTGCATTACATGACCTCGAGATCTAACTTAACCAAAGTATAAAAGCAAAAAATTAAAGAGTACTCAAAACAGTGTTTACAGTATAGAAAAAATCAAATCTATCAATAGTTACCTGGACAGTCAAAAAGATACCAATTCCTACTGGACTTCTGGAAATGATTTTGTTACTCCAGATTATCACGTTTGGTTCCCAAGTGGTAAGCCAGTTGCATCAGACCTTTGGCTACCCGGAGAGCCTAACAACAAATACGGAATAGAACATTGTGACAACTTTGGGCATGGTCCTTCACGACTGATGAACGATTTGGATTGCAACTATAAAATGTACTATATTTGTGAACGCACGTTAAAGTAAAGCAACTATTTCACCTGTAAAATAATAACCACACTTATTAACAAATATCGTAGTCAGATATACTCAAATTATATATGTCTACTCACCATCAGAAAGTGACTATCAGTTCAGTTCAAAGACCTCAAAATCTTCCAGATCCGTGACCCACGAAAAAGGTTTCCCATATTGTAAGGAATATTTATTTATTGTATCCTTAAAAGTTAGTTATACAAAAACATTGCTAAGGCCACGGTTAAGTCTGTTTTAGAGTTGGGCAGGCAAAAAGGCCTTTGGCAAGCGATTTTCGCGGTTAAAAATCATCAACAAGATTAGTTTACAACGAATTAAGTGGTAGGCTGAACGTGAAAACACGAGATTGCATTGAAGTTGTGAGTCTATCAGTTGGTTAGCGCGGATCTAGGCCACTGGTCAGGTCAACAATATATATATAAATATATAAAACATTGGCTTCATCCCTACAAAATTCAAATGAACGAGTAGGTTTTCACCTATAAAATTCGAACAAAATAGCTCCTAGGACCAACCGCCCGTCAGCTTGTGGAAGAGCTCCTCGTTGAGGACCTGGTTGTTGTCCTTGGATCGCATCGACATGAAGATGTAGCCGCCAATAAACTCGTGCACCACCTTGCAGTCGGCCGAATGGCAGGAGAAGACCACATTCTCGTCCTCGAACTGAATCATCATGCATTTAATGTTCCAGTTAATATTCCAGGCCTTCATGGTGTTGTAGCGCCAGGTCTTAATGTGATCCCCGGATCCCAGGTCCATGCGCATGATCCGATTGTGGGCCACGCCCAGCAGCTCCTCCTTCCGGTGCCCATCAAACTTGATGATGAACAGCGTGACGCCAAAGTCGGGCAGGGACTGCCAGGCCTGGATGTACTTCAGTTTGGAGTCCAAGGGATTCAGCTCTCGGACGTTGGCATGCGCCTCCAGGATCCGCTGGACCGCCTTGTTGGACAGCCGTCGCAGAGTTTTGGGCGATAGGTAATCTCCGGCTTCCACGGACCGCGGATCGATGCTCAGATGGACCCCATGCACCGGTCGCTGCATCTGCAGCAGCGACAGGATACCATCGACTTCGCTCTCGTACGAACTATCCGCCAGGGATCTTCCCTTGGCCGCCAGACGGCAGGCGGCCATCCACTTAGCGTACTGCTGTTCGTTCTCGCAGCGTATCCATACCTCGCTGTTGGTTCCGTGGCCGCCTTCTGGAGAGACCTCTAGCCGGATTGCGTACTTTCCCTGCGATAGGTTTACATCGGGAGTGACCTCGCAACCCTTCAGATTGATGCTGACAGCCGGAGCCACACGTCGCGACTCGTCGGCGTTCTTAAACAGATGCAAATGCAGATCCCGATAGGTGAAGTAGTAGCGCTTGTAGCCGCGCAACGTGAACCTCTGTGGCTTAAGGTAGCGCAAGTAGTCGGAGAGTTCTGGAATGCGCGTGATATTCACCGAATCACCGCCGTTCGGTCCCTCCAGCGTGATCTGCAACTCCTTCAGCGCCGAATCGATCTCGTCGTCGTTGTCGTTCTCCTGGCTGGACGTCTCAATGCCCGAATCAACTGCTCCACCGCTCGTGGGCGTAGAGTCGACGTAATGGTTGACCTGGAACTGCAAGGCCGCGAACATCAGACTCTCCTCCTCGGTGCAGTCCAGCTCCTCGTTGAGGACACTCCACTTGGCTTGCTCGTACAGCTGGTTGATGCGCACCTGGTCGCACCGGGGATTCAGGTCGAAGAAGGTAAAGTACTTGAAGCGCAGGCACAGCGTGTCGTACTCCCGAATGCCCTGCTCCATAATGGACAGCGAGGAGTCCAACCAGCCGACATTCAGGCGCGCCTTCTCCACCAGCGACTTGGGTCGCAGCTGTTGTGCCCGGACATCCGAGCATGGTGTGGGCGGTGAGCTGGCCAAATTCTCCTGAAAGTCACCCAAGCTCGATGACGACGAGTCGTAGGTGGCGTAACCTATCTGGCTCTGCTTCCACGTTCCCGGCGATGGCGAAGCTGAGGCCATGGGCGAGCGTCCTCGGCTGTGATTGTGCGGCGACAGCGGAGCGCAGAAAAAGGATCCCGGTGCCGAAGGCTTGTCCAAGCTGCCAGTGCTACCGCCGCCTTCACCGTGACAGGAGACACTAATGGGCACAAACGAGTTGGTATCCGCCGCCGGCTGCAGATAGCTGGTGCCATCCGGCTCGGCGATAGCCACGCGCTTCTGGTGCGGCAGTTGGGCAAAATTTCGCTTCAGGTGCTCCGCCTCCAGTGGCTTGCACAGCGACAACTCTTCCGGATAGCGAATGTCCAGCTGTTTGCAAAGATTCACCACCGCCCCGAAGGTCTTTACGGAGTAGTCCACGCGACAGTCCAGATAGCGCAGATCCGGCAGCTGTACACGCAGTATTTTATGCATGGGCGTGAAGTGCAGCAGGCTGTCGGCCTGGACGCCATACTGGTCCAGCGTTAGCCGGGTCCTGTTCAGCCACACGTTCCTCGCTGGCCACCACAATGCGTGATCGGACCAGTCCTTGGGATTCTCCGGATCCACCAGCTGCAGCATAATACCACCGATGTGCTGGTCACCGCGCACGCGCATCGTTCGGTCCAGCGCCAGATCCGTGATGAAGATCCGCAGATTCCACGAATTCTCCCCGACGTGGATCATGGTGATATGCTGCTTCTCCCGGGCTGATGTCACCTGTGCTAGATTATCGGCGCTGTCTGGGCGTTTCTAGGTCGTCCTTGGTCTTGGGGGCGGGGGCGCCCACGTCGCGAAACGTTCGAGAAATCGAGATCGCCGCACAGATGGTCGCCTTTTTGGCATTTCCCGCACGGTTACCCAATCCACGGGCAGTCACTGGGTGGCTGACGCGTTGCCTAGGCCGCAATGCATCCGGATGTGGGAAATTGCATCGATTTTGGTTACTTGCGTAAATGGAGCAATTAAAGAAAACTCATTGAAAAAGAAAGCGCCTCAGCATCACGCGGTCTGCCAACTCGTTTTGGAAGAGCGACGGGCTAGCGGAGGTGCCATGCCACAAAATGTGGCAACACTAAATGAGAAGGCGCCAATTTATTTTGAAAATAGGAAAAGGAAGTAGTAAACTAAATTATTAATAAATTATGTTATAGCAGAACAATAAAAATATTTAGTTATTTTATTGCCTTTTCTCACATATTTATATATATTTATATTTATATTTATACAATCTTTTTTGAAGCAGGGGGAGTTCCATAAAATACCGTTCAAAATGTTGCAACAATGCCTTCTAAGGATTCTTACTCTCATTTTAAGTCTTTATTTTTCGTGTACTTTACAAGTTAGTTTAAAGGATTTTTAATCTTAACTTATGGCTTTTATGTATATAACTAATTTGTATAATTGTTTTGTTGTTATTTAATATTTCGGAATTTAGTTAAAAAAAAATTATGGCCCAATTTATTTTTAATAAATTCGATATCCCTCTAATTTTTTACATATAAAAGCTTTTTTTTAACTTGGGTGCATTAACTTTGTTTAAAAAATAACAAAAAAAAACAATAATATCGATTCCGTTGCCTGCTAACCCCATGGACTTTACTGGTAATCAAATTAAATGAACTTAATTCGATTTCAATTGGGCATTAACAAAATTAGGCTGAGGCACGCAGGTTAGTAATTTCACCTATAAAAACCCAGGTGACTGAAGGTATCAACAGCATACGATCATATTTGAAAATGGAACGCTCCAGCCTCCGTTTGGTCATGTGGAATGCATCTTTGGCCTTGGCATTGATGTGCACGGTGCTCAGCCGCGTGGATGGATTGCCACATCCGCCGACCTCATCAGCGCCGATGGTAGAGGCGCCCTACGACAACACGTTCGACAACGTGGATCTGGATGAGATCCTGAACCAGGAACGACTGCTAAATAACTATATCAAGTGTTTGGAGGGCACTGGTCCCTGCACGCCCGATGGCAGGATGCTGAAGGGTGAGTTCAAGGATAGACTATAAAGTTTAAAAATTATTACAAAATTATATTGTAGAAATTCTACCCGATGCCATTATGACCGAATGCACCAAATGCACGGAGAAGCAGCGTTACGGAGCCGAAAAGGTAACAACCCATCTCATTGACAACCGTCCAACGGACTGGGAGCGACTGGAGAAGATCTACGATCCGGAGGGAACCTATCGCATCAAGTACCAGAAGATGAAGGCCAGTGCCAGTGAGCAAGCCGCTGGACAAGCTTAATTCAAGGAGCTTTATCCTAAATTATATTTTACTAACTTTTATTTATGCACAAAAGAAAGTTATGAATATTTTCAACTTGACAAGCATCCATATTTAATATTATTTAAGAGCTATTAATTTTAGATATTATTTTTAGATGTTTTCAAACAACAGTTCCTATTAATCTTAAATAGATAATAAAAACTCGCAAGCAACAAATTTTTAAGCCTTTTTTTTGGAGTTTGAAGCCCTATATCCAGAAGATACCATTGAAACGTAAAGATATTTATAACTATAACACATCAAACATTTAAAAAAACAACAAACAATTTATGAACCCATTTTATAAATACTTTTGAGACTTATAAACCCCTTTTTAAGGGCTGCCCCTAGGAACACGGCTCCCCCATTCGATAGTCTAAGCTATCGACGGCGTCATGGCAACCAGTTACTGGTCCGGACCCAGGACTGGAGTCCAAACTGAACCCCAACAACGCAGCAGGCGGCGGAGCAAACAATAAACAATCATCAAACGTGGTAACCACAGCAGCAGCAGACACTGACTTTTCAGTAACATTTTTACATCGGCATCACCGTGCACCGGCTAGCTCCCTCTCTCTCTCTCTCTGTCCCGATTTGCTACCTTACACTCTAAACATCCGTTTCAGGCTCTGAAAAATTAAATAGCCTTCGTGGAGCAATCCTTAAATCTTCCGGAGCAGGAGCCGGATCTTAGATGGTATCGCCGCGCAAGCCGGCAACGTCCATTAGCTCGGCAATACCTCGCTTGAGTTCAAAAAATCAGATGGCGTGAGTGTAGATAGCCCTCCTCCAGTTGTGGGAAACCCATTCAGTTTTCTTTCCTCCAACAGAGCGTCAGCCAAAAGCTGTGAGAGCCTATTTTCGGCCAGCTCCCGGGAATCTGCCAGTTTGATCTATCAGCGGAAGCAGCCACCTCAACAGCATCGCGGTGGCATGAAGGGTTCCAGCAACGGCAGCCTCCGCCAGCCAGCAATGGTGACCTCGGCCCAGAATCACAGTGAGATCCATCAGCGTGTCATGTCCGCGAGGAATCTGCGTGCCAAGACCTTCCAGAACCAACTGGCCGATGCCCAGGCGGAAATAGCTAATCTGGCGCACGAGAACCGGATGCTACGTACGCTCCACAACCGCCAGTCGTCAGCGCTGAACAAGTACGAGTCCAATAACGCGGAGCTGCCCCAGTTGCTGCACTCGCATGCTGAGGAGCTGCGCGTCTGGCAAACCAAATACCGTAATCTCCAGGCGGTTAACAAGGATTTGGAGCAGAAAGTCAAGCAGAAAGAGGCCATTATACTGTCGCTAAGCGATCAGAACAAGCACTACAGTCAGCTCAACAAGGATAAGTAAGTGTTATGATTTCAAGTTTCAGATCTTTACTAAAACCTTTCTATACAGGAACCTTGATGAGCGCCAGAAGCTGCAGGAGAAGTTGCGATCCCTAGAGCAGCGCCTCGAGGACAAGGACAATGATATGAAGCTGATGGCCCGCAAGGTGCAGCTGGAGTCCAAGAACTTCCGCCAGCAGCTTCTCAACGAGCAGAAAAAATGCAAGGAGGTGATGCTAAAGCTGGAGAAGTCCAAACTTGAGATTAGCGGCTATCGCAAGCTGGAGGAATACACTGTAAGTACAAAGGGAAACGTTAGAAAATCAGGAACTCAATAAGGAATCTAATACCTTCATAGCTCGGCACCGACAAGGTTAATCCCTTGTCCTCCGGCCGCCGCACCAAGTTGAGCGGCGTAAACGGGGAACCGGACAAGATCGACAAGCTGGAGAAATCCCTGGAGATGCTGGACAAAGCTATCGAAAAGAACAGCCAGATGGAGTTCAACGGCTTGACGGATGTGCTGGAGTCGGACACGTATTTCGACTTTGAAAAAGACGAGGCAGAGGACAAGAGTGAGCCGTGCACTCCGCCGACTCCGCAGGCGGAGCGACAAACGGCTGGTGGACGTGGTGGAAAGCTCACCTTGCCGCCAGCCAATAACAAGGCCAAAATGGCCCCAAACCAGAGCCGCTCCACTCTAAGCCAAGTGCTATCGGCGCAGGCCAAATCGCCGCTGACCGGCGCCGCCGCCGCCTCTGGAAAGAGTGGCAATGCAAGACAACGCGTAGTTACTGCAATCAAGACGGACAGTATTCCGGCCAGCAGGCGTCGCGATTCGGGTGGCCTGTCCAAAATACCATCCGCCGAGGGCAAGTCCAAGCAGACGTCACTAAAGTCTCTGGAGTACGACTACGCAGATGATTACGAGCCTGCCGGCGAGGATGAGGATGAGACCGATGCCTACGGCCTGATGTCCAAGATGTGCGATCAGGGATCAGATGAACCCGAGGAACATAGCGATGGCAACGATGCCACCCTGGTAAAATATGCCGCCTACCTGGACACCAAAAGCAGCGAGGGCGATGTGCTGGAAGAATCACAGGAAGATGACGAGGATACGGACGGCCAGAACACGCAGCGCAGCGATGAAGAGGTAAGGTCCGGGAGGACCTAAATATTTCCTTTATCATTCATCCCTATCCTTTTTGCACTGCCAGGACAACGGCGTCCGGGCTCCACGCCTCAAGGAAGACATGTCCAGCCTGCGCAAGCAGATTTCCGATGACTACAAGGAGCGCGAGAGCTTCCTGAAGACATTCTGTCGCCAGGCGAGCAACAGCAATATGCGCGACGATCCGGCGTCCAAAAAGCGAAACAGTATTGCCAGCGGAGCGGCTGCCAGCAGCCACATGACCGGCAGTCGCAAGCATGCCCTCTTGGCCGCTTTAAAGACGATCGACGACAACAAGAGCCAGGACTAGGGCACCACACTACGTTAGTTCCCACAATAATGTCCAGTTCTAGTTAGTCCCTAAGCTATGTTGCGTTATCTATATATTTTCCAAAAACTGAGACCGGCTCTTCCGGCCATGCTGGAGCAGCTGCAGCGAACGGTGTCGCTACCACCGATTTTTGTAGCTGGTCCAGCGTCGGAAGTGCAGGCGTTGAGTAAATTTTAATTGAAAGGTATCCATGTTTCGCCTGTTAATTGGGTTTTGTGAAAGTTTCTTTCTTTTCTGAAATTTAAAATTTATTTATTTTGTTTATACCTATTTTTTATACAGCAAAATATCCAAGAAGCATTCAGTAATAACCTTTTTAGGGGTCTCACCTTCTCAGAAAACACAACCAAGTCCTAGGCTGACTGCTTGCCTCGCACCTTGCTGATGGCCCGCGATACCTTTTTGCGCAGCTCCTTCTGGCGGCGCTCCTTGGATGCCATCTTCTCCCTCTTTTTCTCCCGATAGTTCTTGATCCGCTTCTTCGTCTCCAGGCGTTCGCGATTCCGCTTATCCCTGTAGTTCGTCGCGATCATCTTCATCATTTTGGCCACCTTCTGCTCGTACGGCGAGTTGATCACAGCCACGCGTTCCAATGCCGCTTTGGGATTTTCGGGCCCCAGCTTGGGCTTGTCTTTGTAGGGCAGTGCCCGCTGCAGCGCTTTGGGAATGGCCAGCGGCCGGAAGATCTTCTCCTTGCGCACAATCTCCGTGTACATGCTGTCCGGCTGGGCGGCATTCTGCATCGCTCGCTCCCGCTTCAGCTGGCCAAGCGTCTTCATGCCCTGCCACTGGCTCTTCTGCTCGGGTGGGAGGAGGAGCGAGGTTATGGGCGCATAGAATCGGGGTACTTCCACACGGAACCAGGTGCGACAGAAGACGATGTCGCTGAGCAGGATCTTGTCCTCAAAGGTGGCGCGATAGGAGCCCTCGGGCGTGTGGTGAGACTTCTTGATCTGGCCACGGATTCCGGACACCGTCTTTATCTTCGCTCCCTCGAACTTGGCCACTTCCAGCGAAGAATTGAACATGTCTTTGATGAAGGCAGTCTTTTTGTAGATTTTAAACGGATGCCCGACCAGCTTAAGCTTCTTCATGATCTGCGAGGATTTGTCAAGTTCAGTGACGCAGCCCGTGGCCGCTATCCGGAAGCCCAGCCTTTGCATCTCCTCTTGATCCTGGCGCACAGTCTGCAGAGCTAGGAAACCTGTGTTCTGAGGAGTGATTGGTCCCCAGAAGGTCATGCTGCAGGTTACATGGTTGGGCGTGTACTTCAAGTAACGCTGCCGGAAGTTGTCCTCCACTTTGGCAAAGATGGCCACCGTTTGGAAGCGGCGCCAGCCCATCGAAACAATAAGGGGATCGCCCGTTTTGAGGATCTTCTTGTACCAGCGATGCTTCTTCACCTTGCAATTAACATAGCCCACATTCTCCTCGGTCATATTTAAGGCACCGACCAGCACGGGATAGCTGGCATCGAAGTTCTCCACAAACTCAGCAGGCAGCTGCTTGAATCCAAGGCGAACATAAAGCCCAGGTCGGTAGCCCTCGATCTGGATGCGAAACTCGTTGTCCAGGTGGGCAAACTCGCTCTTGTTTAGCTCACTCTGGCGCTGAGCCTCCGCCTTGAGGTCCTCGTAGAAGGAATGATCCCCGGTGATGCGACCAGTGTCCTCCTCTCCCTTGCCCTCGCCACTATTGTCGTACTCCGCATCGAATTTGGCCTTTAACTTCAACTTCTTTGCCATTAGCTCGGCCTTTGTCAGGTTCTCCTCTTCCACGCGAGTCATTTTACGCTTGGTTGCTCCTGCAGATTCCCCTGATTTCGCACCCTCCTCATCTGATTCACCTTCGCCTTCTGCCTTGGGTTTGCCGCTGTGCTGCTCGCCCGTCTCAAGGTCCTCAAAGTCACCGTAAACCTCGCTCTCCGCATCACTCATGTCGTCCATTTTGAGCAGATTCTCGGCATCCTCGCTGGCCTTCCACTTTCCGGTCACGAAACAGTTCTTAATCAGGGATTTGTTCTCCTCCGACAGCCAATCGCGGGTGGCATCTGCCAGGGGGTTAAATTTTAGTTATAGGTTCCAAAAAATATAAAACAAAGCGACTTACCACCCTGGTACTCGAAAAAGCAGCGCTCATCCTTATCCTGGATGTCCCTGTCCTTTTGCTGCTGGCTCTGCTTCTTGGCGGCCACTCGGAAAAGTCCACCTAATTCCTCGTCGGAATTCTCGGCGTCCTCTTCACCTTCTGCCTCCTGCCGGCTCCGTTCATTTTGATTGTAGACGCCGTAGACGAGGCGCATCAGGTTCTTGGACTCCGAGTGACGCTGCAGGAAGGCATCGCGTGCCTTTTGGGCAAGGTTAGTTTTCCAACTCATATTGCTGGCCATAACACGGGCCTCCTCATCGTCAGAGTCTGAGTCGTTGGTGGTTTTAACGCCTCCTAGACTTTGATATTCCTCATCGCCAGAAGAGGCGGCATCGGACTCGTCTGCATCCTCCTCCGCCTCACTGTTTTCGCCACGCCAATCGTCCGCATCAAACTCATCCTGCTCCTCCTCACTGCCAGCAGCTTCCAGACCGGAATCCTCGCCCTCATCATCTTCTTCTTCGTCACTGCTTTCATCCTCCGCCTCCTCTTCGTCAATGTCGTTGCGGAAGTCCTTCGATTTGATGGGCTTGGCATCGGAGAAGAGACGGAATTCCTGCTGTTCCATCTGCTCGTCAATGGTGGCCTTCTTGTCAATCAGCTTGCTGACGAGTTCCGCCTGCTCCGCAGCCTCTGCGCTCTGCTCCTGCTCCTTGTGCGAATGAGAGCCCTGCAGCTCGATGTACACAGCGTCTTTGTCGTAGACAATGCCACCAACTCCGGACATGGGAGCATACAGCAAGCGTTCCTTCTCTAGCAGACTGCGCTTCTTTTCGGTGCCAGGCAGTGGACAGGGATCGGGAATAGCGCTTAACTCATCGATGCGGGCATCGCCCAATCCGGCGATATGCACCATATGCTCCTGCTTGAGGGCCACACCGCGCACATAGCCGTACAGAACTACTTCGCGATCGCATTTCGGATCGCGGCGCACACGATCTGTGTTTGTGACATCCTCCACTCGATCCACAAGGAGATAGCTGTGAGCACCGCGCCACTGAAGCGGCCGAAACTTCATTACGGAGATGAATCGTCCCAAGTTCTTGACCTCATTGCGCAAATACTCGCCGTGAAGCAGGCCGGAAAGGTAGAAGAGCTTGGCGCCATCGTAGACCTCCGTCCAGAAGCGATGCTTCAACTCCTTCTTGCGCTTCCGCAGCTGCTTGGGGTTCTTGATCATATCCAGATGGGTGAGCACGCCCATGATCTTGGGCATGCCGTGCACCTGACAGATGTTCAGGAACTCGAATATCTCCATCTCGAAGCCGTAGCTTGCGTCGCAGAGCAGCAAAACCAGATCCGCGCACTTGGCCACATCGATCATAGAGTTCACGTCGTTGTTGCACTCCAACAGCGTGATGCGGCGCTTTTTTGAGGTCACTATGGTGATGGGACCCTTGATATCCGTAACATTCGTGCGAGTGAAGCTCTTGATGAGGTCTTTAATCAGCGTGGTCTTGCCCACCTTGGGCGGGCCCACCACGGCAATGAGCACCGGTGGCGGTTCATCCGGGGTTTGATCTACCACCGGAATGTGCTGCTTCTTGGCCGTAAGATCCTCCTTGCGCCGAAAGTTCCTTTCCGCCCGCTGCGCCGAATTGATGGCAAATGCCTTTGGATTTCGTTGGCGCGCGGTTAACTCGGGTTCCTTTTGGTTTGAGTCCTTCTTGGCCTTCTCCTTCTTCTTGTCCGCCTTTACGCCAGACTGGCGGGCACGGTGCTGCTTGCGCTTGTCCTGGCCGGCGTCGTCGGCCATTGTTAGAGTTCTTTAATTGCTAAAATTATTAAAATTATTGTCGCCTTTTAGCTGTTTACGCACGTGTTGGACAATGTGAACGCATTTCTACAACGAAAAAGTACTAAATTTGATAATACTGAATTATAGCCAGCATAAAAAAACCAACTTTAAAATTTTAATTCTAATTATTTAATTATAATAATATTTATTGTTAATATTAGTAATGTTTTCTTATATTAAATATATAAATCATTTTACAATAATCCTGGGAAGGTTTTAAAAACTTGTGGCAAAATTGAAATTTTCTGCAAGGCAACAAATGCATATGGCTTCATAGCTGAAAGGTAGATTTCGCCGTTTATTTCGAGAATAAAAAAATTTAATTTTTAACCTATTTTAATATGTGTATTATATTTAATGTCTTTAAATTTTTGGAAAAGAAGAAAAGGGTGTATTATATTTAATGTCTTTAAACTTTTGGAAAAGATAAAACTTTTATTATATTTAATTTCTTTAAACATTAAAAAATTCAATTTTATACAATTTTCAGCACCATAATAATCAGTAATATTATTATTCTTATAGTAAAAACAAATCTATTAAAGTAATTTTTTTCTGATAATGATAGTATCAAAATGGTTCCTTGGCATGTTCCTTTGTCAGATGAATGTGGCTGCTTGCTAAATGTCTTCTTTCAAAATAAAAAGGTAATTAAAATAATAATTAGAATAATGTAATGATTACTAATGTACTTCAAACAGTTTAATTAAGCAATTTAAAATTCCTTTTAGCCGATATTTTTAGCGTTCTCGTGCTGCTGAATGCCCCTTTTTATCCCAGGCACGTTATTACCTCTAGCAGTATAATCCCTGTTGTCACCACCAGGCAAGGAGCAGCTAGCGGCGTTTCTCGGCGAGCGCTTTTTTGGTATTTCGCCCCATTTACGGTCACATTTCTGCACTGTGGAAGCGATTTTTCGCAATTTGATATTAATTTTATTGGATCGCGCAAAATGCTTCGCACACGCTACTGCAGGCCCTAAACAGACGCAGAAATCACCAGTTTTGCATAGCTTCCCTTTACGGAGCGCAGCGTTGGGGAAAATTGTGAAAAGTGAGAAAAGCCACAGCGCCCTGGCACGCAGTGTGTGAGACAGAGTCGGTGAAGGAGAGGTGCAGCGGTAGAGTAGGAGAGGGACAGGGCGAAGCCGAAGGAAGGTGGAGAGGAGGAGACGGAAGGCAAAAGTCTTTTAAGGCGTCGAAGCAACACAAAAGCCAGGTAACTAAAGGTGAAACCATGAAAATCCGGAAAGGAAAGTACCAGCCGAGATTTTCGACCGGCTTCCACCCAGTCAAGAAGGTGAAGAAGGGGAGAGGCGGCAACTGCGAGGATGTCCCACTGGGTGGGTGGTGCCTGCCAGTTTTCAGGTCTGCTGCTGCCACCGACCTTGCCCTTCTATTGATTTCCGCAAAGAAATTGCATCAAGCCATCAGATGCACCAGTGGCAGATGAAGAAGGTACCTCGCAGCTGAAGGTTAAACGTTTCTATCGGTTCAGGGCCAAAACCACAGCGCCACAGTCCGATTTCGTTCTTTATTCTTTGTTCGCCAACGAATGCGCCGAATAAAACAATAAAGAACAGACACCACATATCATATATACACATTATATATACATATATGTATACTCTGCGGACCTGCATACATTGTTCCCAATAATATATGCTTAAAAAAATGTCATTTACCCTTCACTTTGCAGAAATGGAGAGTCCTTGTGAGTCTGAGAGTTCGCTGGATGGCGGAACCATGCTGCCACCGAGCCCAGTGTCTCGGGAGCAGCTCCAGAAGCGGATCGAGTCGCTCACCCAGCAAAACAAGTGAGTAATATAGCTCCTACCTTCCCATTCTCCTTTCTGACCGGAGTCTTTACGTTTGCAGAGTTCTGAAAGCCGAGCTGGACACCTTCAAGACTAAGTGCAAGGTGGTGCAAGAGGAGAATCGTTGCCTTAAACAGGCCTCGGTCATAATTGTTAGTAAAACTTATATTCCTTGAGTTGAACTTGTTATTGAACTTGTACTTCAACTCCACAGCAAGCCAAAGCCGAGCAGGAGGAGGAGTACATCTCGAACACTCTGCTGAAGAAAATCCAGGCCTTGAAGAAGGAGAAGGAGACTCTGGCGCATCACTACGAGCGCGAAGAAGAGTGCCTGACCAATGATCTGTCCCGTAAGCTGGACCAGCTACGCCAGGAGAAATGCAAGCTAGAGCAGACCCTCGAGCAGGAGCAGGAGTGCCTCGTAAACAAGCTGATGCGCAAGATCGAGAAGCTGCAGGCGGAGACGGACAATAAGCAGACGAATCTTGAGCAGTTGCGCCGCGAAATGGTCGAGCTGGAGAACACACTGGAGCAAGAGCAGGAAGCACTGGTTAACAAGCTGTGGAAGCGCATGGACAAGCTGGAGACTGAGAAGCGGTCGCTGCAGATCAAGCTGGATCAGCCCGTCTCCGATCCAACCACCCCGCGCGACATCACAAACAATGCCCACGCCAATGGGGGCGACACTGCCACCAGCCTAAGCGCTCACATCCAAAACCTGCGCTCCGAAGTGCTGCGCCTGCGCGCCAACCTCGCTGCCGCCCAGAAAGAGACCACCATCAAGATGCAGCAGTACGCGCAGGAAGAAAAGTCCATTCGCGAGGAGAACGCTCGTCTTCAGCGAAAACTCAAGCAGGAGGTAGAGCGCCGCGAAGCCCTATGCCGGCACCTCTCAGAATCGGAGTCATCGTTGGAGATGGACGAGGAGCGCTTCTACAACGAAAGTCTCATGGCCGGTGGTTCTTCGGTCGCAGCGGCGGCAGCTGCAGCAGCCGCTGCCTCGGCGGCCAGTGCCCAGAGGCAGCGCACCATCAGCAGTCCCGTCTCCCACAGCCCATCGAGCAGCCGTCCCCTCAGCCCGGGCACGGCGGGTCAGAACCGCTGCTACGCCTGTGGCCAGTTAGTGGTGAGTATTGAGTATGGATAATTATTGGAGCTCTTCCTCAACCTTCTAATCCTCTAGAACCGTCGCGCTAGCGAGCGCTTTATCAAGCCAGCACTGCCAACGCCCATGCTGGGCCTAAACACTTCCGCACCCAACGTGTTGACCACCACGAATCCACTACTGTCCATCATCGGTCTCCCTAACTCCTCGTCGGCGTCCGTGTCCGCTGGGAACGCCGCTGGCGGCTTCCTCTCAAATCTTGGCGGCGGCAATGAGCGCTTGAGCCTAGGATCGATGCCGACTGCAGGTGGCGGCACTGCCACCTTCCTGGCTGGCGGCGGCGGTATGCTGGGCCAGCTGACGGGCACGTCCAGTGGTTCGTCATCTTCGTCAAACCTGATGAACAACATGATCAGCCTGAACAACTCGTCCAGCGGCGGCAATTTGGTCAGCAGCAGCAGCAACTCCTCACTGTCGGCGTTCACGCCCACCAATCCGCCCAGCTCGGCGGCCACGGCCTTTATCCAGCCGGCCAGTCCAATGGACACGTCCACCTGCAAGGATTAAGGAGGACAATAATGGAGGAAGCTGCTCCAAATTTCAGATTAAAAATCATGACTTATATTTTCACTTTCACACAAACTCACACACAGAACACACAATCCCACACTCTGCTACTCATAAACACACACAACGCACGCATGCAAGCAACCAGTTAAACGAAAGTAACAAAGAAACAACTTAAAAAAACTTAAAAACACAAAAAAAAGGAAAAAAAAATGAAACATGAGAAAGTAACTATGGTTAGCTTCTTCTCCAAGGCGCGGCTCAAAGTCGCCTCATTTATATATGGTTAATATGTATATGTATGTTCTATTTGATCAAAATCTCTAACAACCAATCCTTTCAATATCGGAATTCCTAGGCGAACGAATATTTAACGCTAATGTTTAAGATTTGAATGTTTTGTACTTTCGCTCGGTTCCAGTTAAGGTTAAGTGAATATTACACCAGATAATGAGGATATAGAGGATATAAGGAGGAGAATGGACAGCACACGCATGCCAGATCGTATGAATTTATATAAACGGTGAATTCTATTCATGTCGAAACCAATTTCCCACGCTTCCTTCGCATGTGGGCCTAAAAATTTTGAAGTATGTATATGTAAGCCAACAAAAATAAAGTTCAACAATTTAAAATTAAATCAATATACGAAGCTTTGTTTAATTTAACGATGGGGATAATTTTTTATGATTTAAATAATAAAATATGTCCTAACTTGTAAGGACTAGAATATTTGATTAGCTTCTATGTGACGAGTTTTACGAATTAATTTTTGTTAAATTACTAATTATTTTATAATAAACTAATTACAATCCAACTGCTCCAATTTTAATTTTTAAAGTCTAATCATTTTGAAATTTTAACAGGGTTTTATAATTTTATTCGGAAGTTTGCTACTCTTCTCTCATTAGTCTACATGTAAGCTGACACGGTTCAGATCGGATCACATTATATTATAAAGTTTATAATATATATTTATTTACTATATAAAACATCAAAAATTTCATAAAAATAAAATTATAATTTCGTCGTTTTCCCAATTTCAACATAATTTTTATGAAAATCGCAAATAAAACGTTAAATGCAGAGGCAAACATTAAACTGTTTATTTTAAATTTATAAATTATATTTAACGAAAGTTAAAGATCGAACAATTACATAATTTAAACAAAATGGGTGGACTTTCAATGATCCACATGTAAGCTACAAAAAGGTATACAAATTGAAGCGTAATAAATTTAATTTTCTCTCAGGTTTTGGTTTAACCTTTTTATTATAAAACAACTAAGATAATAAATAATCAAAAACTAAACCATAAATATCATACCAATTATGTATATATATTCAATAACTGTCATACTTAATATAAATAAACCCAATAAAAATACAATTTTGAAATAACCGCCACGACACACTGAAAAATATCGCATTAGGCAACACTGTCGCGCAGCAGCACCCAACTTAACGTTGCAAAATGCGTTTGTGTTAGCGATTGTAAATAAAGGCCAAACAGTCAGCGGTTAAAAATCAACTGTTAAAACTCAACCTTTAAACCGAAATGTAGCACCTCGAAAGGGAGCAAACATCAGCCGCAAAGTGTTCAATTAAATTAGGTGACTGGACAAGCGGGGCTTTCAGCGCCCAGGGCAAAAGCGAGCAGGAAGTGGAAGTGCGTTGATTGACATCAATCAAAGCAAAAGACGAAAAAAAGTGTATATTGTGTGTGTGTATTGGCCAAAAAGAAGCTCGCGCGTTAATAAATAAATTTTAGCAGCATAAAAACCAAAGTCTTGAGCCAACGTTGGTTCTCATACACAAACAATCGCTCGCGAGCAGATCTTCGCCACAACGCTCTGCCACTCTCTTGCTTTTACACACAAGTCAATTTAGTCTCGTCGGGTGTCGAGGCGGTCGGTTGTTGTCTGCTATCGTTCGCGTAGCTATTATTATCGTAGGGTGTTAACGGACTACGTTTTGCCGCCGAGACCACCTCACACTGATGCTATCATGGTCGGGTCTCTTGCAAACTTTTTAAAGCGGACGCCAGCGATATTTGGTTCTCATTTCGATGCGGAACGGCGGACGATTTGAAATAACAACTTTAAAGAACCTGTGTCGACGAGTCGGACGGCAGCGACTTCCGCCGCGATTCGCAAGAATAATACACAAAAATAGCCATATTTTTCTTCAATCAAAACCAGTGAGTGAGTGTGTGTGTGTGTGTGCCTGTATGAACAAATACAGGAAGATCGCATCTGATCTAAAAGAAAAATCGAAAGAAGCAAATACAGTGTGCAAAAGAAAAGTGCAAAGCGAAAGTTTTGATTGTGCAGCATCCGCTATCTCGCTCTGGCTGGCGCGCGTGTGTCGCCCGACTAACGGTAACGCCTTGCCTCGTCTCGCCGTGCATTGCCTCTCGCTCACTCCAACGCCAAAAGCCAACAGCAACACATTCCAAGGAAAGCGAAAAGCGCGCGAGTGTGTGTGACTCAAGTGATTTCTGAATTTCGATTTTGATTTTCAATAAATAAAAACCGGAGGCTGGCCAGATGTGTTTATTAAATGATTGCGCACACTGTATGTTATTATGGCCTTATTGAATAAACTCTTCTTTCCGTCGGCAACACCAACAACACCCTCAAATTTAGCGGCGGCGCCCACGCTGACCGCGGCGTCCGCAGCAGCAGCAGCAGCGTTAATTAACAGCCAAACAACAACATCAGCGGCAGCCACAGCAACAACAGCTTTGCCGGCACGTCCAACTCACGCCTCTGCCGGCGGCGGCAATAGTTCGTCGTCCGCAAAAGCTACAAAACAAACTTCGCGAAATTATCTAAGGTAAGTGTTTATCTGCTTACCTGCCAGCATACACAGACTGCCGTAGAATTGTACCGTGTCTAACACCAGGTATTAGTCGTCGATAAATGCGCAACAACAAAAGGCTGGGGAAAAAGAGGTGCAGCTGCAAAAACACAAAAGTATCACTCATACACACACACACGCATGCGAAAAGTCGTTCTCATGGATGCGTTTCACACTTGCACCCCTCAAACTCTACCTGCTGCGCTTCCTCTTTCCTTTGTTCGTACGCAAATTGGCAGAGAGCAAACGAGGACGATAACCCAACAAACATATTCGGCATGGACTAGACGGTGTCACGTACGCCGCCAGCATTGCTGATATATGCACGTAGGCTGATGTACGATTACTTAGATTTGCATCAGCCGGAAGTTGGGCACACAGATGCGTAAACATACATATGCAGATTTGTTGCGGATTTCTAGATACATTCATTAGCCGTTGCAGCTGTTACGAAAATGTAACAAAGAAGGCATTGTCATGGCCTGTCCCTTTCATTGGACTGAAAATAATTACAGTAGATGTTGCCTAAAAGCCACCTGGTTAGTTGGAAGAAGCAGAGTAAAATCTATTAAAAGCGGATCCTTTGAAATCTTAATGGTAGGATTTAAAAAGATCTTTCGTTGGGATTATTTCCATAGGCTTAGGGAAAATAAATTCACAATATTTTAAATTCAATTTGTAGTTAATCCATAAGTAGGCTTTGGAAATGGGAGATCTTTATATATTTATAAATTAAAAGCCTTCACTTGAAATAAATTTAATTAGATTAGCCATGAATAATTGGGCCAACCTTGTCTTTGGCTACCACATTATACGTCTTCACTGTATATTAATATCGATAGCTTTGCTGCAGAGATAGCAGCAGCAACAACAAGCCCTAAATCACCCAACACCCCCAGCAGTGCATGTTGGGTGGGTAGTCATGGCAACAATAACAAAATAGAAAAAACCAAAGCACTGCCCCACGGGTGCATGTGTGTGAACAAAGCCGTTGCCTGTTGCCATTCTTTTCACTCCCATTGCTCCACACCCTCGATTGAGCTGCGCGCGCAAATAACTGTGCCCCACTATGCTCCCCCCTCCGCTCTGTTCTCGTCTGTGCTCCACCACCCGATCGTGGATCGTTTCATTCTCGGCCAGCTTCGTTATCGCTTCGTGATAGCTCCATCTTGCTCGCACCGCTGGCGGCTTGTGTGGGCGATGGGGCTCGGTGGGGCAGAGGCGGCGGCGGCGGCAACGTCAGGCGCAAATGTAAATAAAAGCGAATCACATGACTTGCTAATCGGCGGTCGCGGCTGCTCTCGTGATTATTATGTCATACACATTTTGTTGTTGGCGCATTGTTTTTGTTGCCTCCACCGTCGCTCCCCCGCCTCCTCTGTCCAGCGTTCCACGCTTAATTCATTTCATTATTATTTATTACTACTATTTATTCATGCTGCTGCATACGCTTTACAATGTTGATTTTTGACACTTTCCGCACTATGTGCGTGGGTTCTGATTGCTTGGGGATGTGGATGTGATTGCGGGGAATTAACAGGGGGATGCTCAGTTAACTGGCGGACACACCCACGTCCGGTTTTCTAGGAAATACTAAACTGCCGATTTACCGCTTTGCACGCAGGGGAAAATTAAATGAAACCAGCTGGTTTATTTCTTATAATTCGATAGAATTAAACAAATTAAAATTGGAAAACAATAGCATTAGAAAATGGAACAGAAAATATGTAACATTATGACTAAGAAAATCCCTTTTTTATGTCTTTATTTTGGTAACTGTAGTACCTTTCCCACGTACCCTTGCGAATTTTGCCCATTTAAAATGTTCCTTTTTTATGATAATAATACAAAAATTTCAACTTTTATGTACTTTATATTGGCAATCAAAGGAATGAAAATTGAGAAAGTTTAATCAAAAAATAGAATCGAAAAATGATAACGATTTTATTATTATATTCGGAAAACATTAAACCCGGTTTTTTATTTTTGGAAATGTCACGGTGATATGCCATATATATCCTCGTCATCCGAAATAAAGTACCATAAACTGACGACAAATTTTTGGAGAAATTATTTCACCGGTTCTATAAAATTATTATACGTTTTCCCCCATTTTTTTCGAACCGTAATCTGAGGGCCTCCGCCTCCGCTGGGCGGTGGTTAACTCGATTAGCGCCTCGTCCATGCTATCAATCGGGGACCTTATCGGTCAGACGCCAAGCGGGCATTTAAAATATATATAGCGTAATGGTGAAATTGTCAGATTCAAGTGTGTATTGACCAATATTCGGGGCTGTATATACATTTATGGCCGTGCTTGTCGCCAACATTCGCCATCACGTGATAGAAACTTTTCACTTCGCTAATTAAGCGGCGCGAGCTTTCGGGGTTTTTGCACTTTGCCCATAAACACGTTCGCCGCTGGAGAATAACAATAATAATAGGTACTATGTACAAAAAAAAAAACCTGTAATGTGTGGACAGGTGGTGCGTCTAACTCCCCCGCTAAATGCCCCCGCCCCCTCATGGAACTCCCCATTTATGACGCTATCTTTGTACTAGGTCAGGTTTCTCGGATTCGCTGTAAACTAAACAAACGTTTACACTAATAGCAGTTAAAAACTATCCACTCTAGTCAACACCACTCCGCCCAAATAATTTATTTGTTTGTTTGCTTTATTTAGTCCGGGTGACGGCAATATATATTATGCCAGCACGCTTGGGTAAATTTCCACGACAGAATCTGAACCTCACTTATCGTTCACATTCACATTTCCCATTTCGCTTGATTTAAAAATAACATACTTTCGGTCTCTGATAGTCGCAGAGCTAAGAATAAGAGCTGGCGAAAAAGAAGTCTGCAATTAAAGTAATTGTGAAATGTTAAAAGTCAAGGTCTGAAAGTCTTTAATTTTCCAATAATAATATGTTAATTAAAAATACCAAAGAAATATTCTTCCATCTTATAATTCGAGCAAGCTTAAAATAACAATTTTAAAGTTTTTACAAATAGATTTAAAATAAGATGAAAAATAGTCATAAACTGGTGGTGAAATGCTAGGAAAAAAAATTCTGGGCACCTGTCGTGAATCAACTCGGGTTGACAGTGAATCACTTTTTTCCAAGCACCCAGCTTTCCAGTCCCAGCAGCGCGTCGTGACCAAGTTTAGACATTTGCTAGCCAGTTGGTCACATGACAGTTTTTTGTTTAATTTCGCCTCGATATATGCATGATATAAACGCAAAATGGCCAAAAAAAATAAAGTAGAAAAGCAGCCGAAAACCAGCCGTTGTCTGGCATCATGTGCCTTTGGAAGGCGCACATTCCTTAACCCAATTCGCAAGTCATTCACATTCGCAATCGCCATCGCCATCGCCTTCGCGTTCGACCGATATCCACCACATATGGCGTCCAAAAATACATATAGCCGTTATTAGCGTGCAAGTATTAATTCCCCCGATAAGTTCGGGGATTTCAGGCTCTATTCAAACTGTGATTTCATACACCCCACGGACTCCGACTCGCTTGTCTGTCGATCGTTGGACTTTCACATGAATCCCATACCCGCAGCAGAGATGCGCAAATCAAGGAAATTAGCACCTTTTGTGGAAAACTTTTGGCCAACAATACTCTCATTATGATCCAGGGACCAGGGCTTCAGGCACGTGTGAAACACAATAAAATATGCGTCCGATTGCCGATCAAACAAAGCCATATCACATATCAATCTTCCTCGCAAAATTGGGCGGAGAGGGAGGGGAAACACAGCAACAACAAAACCAAACTGAATCAAACTGTCTGAATGGCCATTATGGATGATTTCACTTAGAGCCTTTGCGCCGGCTTAGTTCCACACACACCGAAATGAGTCGTAAATTGGGAGCGAATGAGAATTCATTAATAGTTTTTGATAACTGCCCGCCAATTGAATGGCCAAACACGGCCAGACATCAATCAAAGTGGCGCTGGCTCGTCCAGGTGTGAACTTATTACATGGCCCGTAACGTTACGTTGATGCGAGCGAGCACGGTAATAGAGTAATATAGTAATAGACCAGGTGCCAGCGTGTCTGGCTGTGGGCCATATGTCAAAAAGAGTTTGCTAGTGGTGCCCCGGCACAGCTCCGCCGTTCCCATTCCTGTGGTCATCCCCTCCAGCGCCTCGTGCCACTCACTATATATAATCAACAGTGCAATTAAATATGTACGCTTTTGACTGCGGAGAAGTCGGCACACAAACCTTAGTTATGTGCAAACAGAAATCAGCACATTTAAATGGCAGCGTGGGAAGGGGGGAGCGACAGGGGCAGAGGCAGAGGCAGCAGGCGCGATGTGGTGGTGGTGATGTGGTGCTTCATGTGCGAAGTCGCGTGGTCTGCCAAGTCATATGAGTAGTGAATCGTCGGCAACGACGACGCGTATCCAGTTTTTGTTGTTGCCTCGGGACCCGTTCCGATAGCTGATGCACTCGGAGAAACAAAGGCTTAAGTAAATCTGTAAATCTGTAAATAAATAAGCAGGTTGATATCAGGTTACACGAGTGTGATTTTCTATAATTGTTGTATATTTTAATTGATAGTTATACAGAGAGGCTCTTTTTATTGTTTTTTTTTTTTCTACGCATTTATTGAAAGGGAACAAATGCCTAATACTTGGTTCTTTGTTTAGCATATTTCTGGAGACTGGCACAAATTATTAATATTAAATTAATGTTAATTCAATTATCAATAAAAACAAAGGAGACATATATATAATATTATATTTAAAAAATGCCTTCAAGGCTAAAAGAAAATCGACAAAAGATCAAGGCTTATATTTTTGTTTTATTGAATTAATTCTAATTAATTTGCTTAAACTCAACAACATTTTGAACCTAAATATTTGGAAAATAGAACAAAAGGTCCTCAAGACTTTTTTTGCTAAAGCTTAAAGTCGGAAATTGTAATAGTTTATAATTAATGTTGAGGTATATAATAATAAAATTGTAATAAAAAAAATGGTTAGATTACAATTGTCCAATAAACTCTCAACTAAGCTGATGGTTAAAGTAACTCACTTTTCATTTAGATTCCTAAAACTTTGTATTTTCCATCAGTTTCTTTGTTCTTTTGTGATTCACTCCGGTTATCTGCCAGTGTAGACGCCTAGCGCTTCTCTGTCTGCGGCCTGGCCCTGTTGTCACCCATTATCAGTTGACAAAATGCTTTTGTTTTCCACTGCCTGCCGCCTTATACTCTGGTATCAATAAGCAAGGCAAACACAATAAGCGCCCCGAAGTGCCTAAGCCGAGAGCTCCATTAACGGAAGCTCAACGAGACACCTTATGGGTGAAAACCCATTGGGGGAGCCATTCCCGAATAGTTGCCAATGGCTCTATTTAAATTAAGTTTACGACCCACGGAGCACTATTTGCCATTGCCTTAGGCCTAATCCAAATGCTCATCGAATCGCTGGGGCTCGAAAATGGGCATTATAACAATGAACAAAACACCTGGGATTACACTCGGCTATTACTTCATGGAAATATTATGCGAGCTACGTAAATAAAGCTGTGAATAATGATACTGAATGTATTTCTTTTCATGACTGTTTCGTGGAAGTCCAATTCAGTGCAGATAGCCTTCAAGATAATTTAGGAAGTATAAAAGTGTAAGGCATAAGCCCAACAGATCATATTTAATGATCTTGTTTTGATTTATAGTTACTAAGCTTATTTTAAAAGTCTAAAAAAGACATTACGAATACCGAAATTATTCATATAAATCAAATTTATATTAGTTTCTTTAAAATAATTATTTTATTGATAATAAATAACCTATCGTATATTTTATGTTGTAATTCCATGTCCAAATTAGTGATAATATATTTATTACCTCGAAAAATGTTGTGAATTACTGCGTCATTATACGATTTTGTGCGAAATTTACTGCTGCCAGCTGTAAGTTTTCAGGGAACTTGGTTCTGCCTTATCAGCAAGGTCTGCTTTTGGTCTGCCTTGATCGTTTTTCTTTATGTAAATATTTTCATTAGTTTCGGTTTCCCGTTTTTGCTTAATATAAAAAGTTGATTACGGAGTTCTAAAGACTTTTTCCTGCTGCTTATTACCATATTTCATTGGCAAATGACGGAAGTTTCACCAGATATCGTCATCTTTCTGTGTGACTCTTGGCTGTTGACATTTCGGCCATGATCTCACCTGAGTGGGTTGGCTTATATTCTCGGGGCTGCCCAATTGAGTCACGTTGTGTTTGCGCGGGTGTCGCATGTACACATTAGTTAGCACTTGTTGTGTGTATCATATGGCCAGTTCCACAGGTGGGAAAATATTTTTCAATTACAAGAAAACTGTAGAAAGTAGAATAAATATTTAAAAATATTTATTAGGCATTTAAAATAATGACTTTACTATTTAAATATATTTCATTGACATCAGATTTCTGAAGCTGACCATATGTCTTGTTACCTGGGAACGTTCATTGATTGATTGCGCCCGCAAGTGCTCACCTCAGCCACTCATCCCGCCCCCTTTTCCGGGTCTGTTTGCATTGGTCTCAAGTGACAATGAAAATCACTCGATATTTTTGTCGTCATTTGCTCATTAGTATTGTGAGGAGACGACGACAACGACGACGACTCTTGTTTGTATTTATTTTTTTGTTATTTTTTGTTTGCCAGACTGATAAATTTCTTATGTTGTACGCTGTACGCTCTCCAAAATAAGTGGGAGGGGAAAAAGGGGGTATTGTGGGTGGTAATGGCGGTTTAGCCAATTTGCTTTGAACTTGACATTCGATTTTTCGCAAAAGGACGGGGTGAAGGTCGTCCGATTGCTTTTATTTTGTTTTATTTTTATTATTTTTAAATTCATTCCGAGTACAGAGAGAGACATGTGTTTACTGGATTTATTTGTGTGTGCATAACTGCTTATAATGGGCCCAATGATAATGATAGTCAATTTGCTGGGCACAGCTGCCGCCGCCGTCGTCGCAGTCGTTATATATAGGCATCCGTGTATATATGGATATATCCATTGTCGCAGCCCAACAACGCCAACGTCTCCAGCGTTTCCATCGCCATCATCGTTGTTGGACGGTCGGTCGGTTGGTTGGTTGGTTGGGTCATGTGACTTGTTGTATGGATGGAGCAACTGGTTGTTGTTTTGCTTTGCTTTTGCTTTTCTGTTGCTTTTTCTGCCGCCGCCACCGCCGCTGCTGCTGCCGCTTTTGCCTTGCCTTTGGTTGGGCTTTTGTTGGCTTTGTTGTCGTCGCTTTGGAAATCTGTGTTTATTTGCCACGCTCTCTTTCACTTACTCGCCAGCGAACACAAAAATACAGAGAACACTGGGAGGAAAACAATCTCTTCTAAAGACACTATCATTCTTCAAGACCCTGGAGGAAAACCATATGTTAAGTTCAGGTTTTGGAATTTCTCAAAACTTTGTAATAAATATGAAAGTTTAAAGTTTACTTCATTTCCGTGATTCAAGACAAACCCATTAAATCACAGATAGTACATACCTTGAAATAAGCTATTTTTAATGGCATTTTTTATGATAGTAAAAACTGGTATTTAAACTCAAACTTTAAGCTAAAGTTCAAGTTGAGTTGCCGAACCACTTCTGGCCCAAGGCATATGGACAAAGTTCAAAACGGGAAACTTTAGAGGTGTTAAAGCATTTTTATTTGACTTCTGAAGTGTTTGTATTATAATTTAAAATGTTTTCATAATTAATTTGGTAGAGTAGATATATTTTATTTAATCACTTATTTGATTATATTTTTAATGATATTAGAGTAGTAAATCGGCTTAAATATTTATTAAAATATTAAATTACCATGAAAAATCCTTAAACCCAAGAAGATGATTTCTGTACTTTGTAAAAATCACTGCTCTAATTTTATTCTTAGTGATTTAATCGTGGTAAACCATCATAACCATTGCTTTAAAGTTTAAACATTAAATGACGATAGATCGATCTGAAATCTGGTATGATGATTCCATAATTTTATACAAACAAGTATGCAAACGTTTAGGGCTTCAGATTTTAGTTTCACCAGGTTTTTGTGGCAGTGTAGAGATAGTAGAAAGGGTAGAGATACGCTCTGTAAAGTCATTAACAGATGCTGATTTGATTACAATTGTGCGCCTTAAACGTGCCGTGTTTGTTTGTGGAACTGTCTGGGCATATCGATTCCGAGCGACTTCCCCATATCAATCAGTGGCGCGGAGTGTCGGCGGAGTATCCGAGGGCTAATCAAAACATAATCCAGGCAAAGCCCGATAACGCCCGTCACCCACTCGAGTGGCCCTCGGCCGCATATCCCCGCCTATAAATATACACCTGACCGAATCAATCAAAATATAGTGCAGAGAGAGAGAGAGCTCTGTGGGTGGAGCGGAGCGAGTGGGGGTGCCTCTTGTGCTCATTATGTATGCATGTATACGTATTTATTTGCTCAATATTGTTTGGCTCGGGCTCGCTTTTGTTTTGCTTGCGTAGCTGAAAAAGCATGTGATCCCGGTGAGTGCCCCGTCCGCTCCACCCGTCGTCCCAGGGAAATAATAAAAATAAAAGCCGAAAGCAAAAAATAGTAGAATAAACAACGCTGCCGATATTCCGAATGTCGACTGGGTGCTCTTCAAGCGATAAGTCAACTTAGCGGCCGTCCGATAATTGTTTTCGCGCTGATCTCTTCTCTCCCCATGCCCACCATCATCGACTTGGCCAGGTCAGCAGCCAAGAACGTTGTGTGTGCCTTCTGACTTTTAGCCCCAAAATGCTCACGTAGTCATTTCCCCCCAACGGCGATCAGAGGGCTGCTGACAAAGTCCATTTAGTCGACAGGCGTATGCCGGCTGCACTCTACCGCGAAAAGCAACAGGTACTTTGCTTTGCTAAACTGATTAACTAAAGTGGAGCATGTCGAGGGAAATGGGTTTAAAATTAAGTTTTTATTTTGCTATGTTAATATTTCTATTTATTTATAAAAAAAAGAGTTAGCTAAGAACAAAATAACTAAAATTTTTTTAAAACTTGAAGCTTTGTTTAGGAACATTTTGTAGAATATATAATTTTTTAGTTTTATAAACATTTAGGATCCAATTTGATTACTTCATTGAGGAGACAATACTGTTAGTTTACTGAAATTATTAATTCTCGTCTGAAAAATCATTTGAAAATTTTAAGAACAGTCGTCTCAGTTAAAAATGAAATTCTAGGCGAACTCAACATTTTTACAAACAAATTAAAGGCTATAATTAAAATGAAAATCTGAAAATCGCTTATTTAATTGGCTTCCCTAGGGCATTTAACCTTCGGCACGTATCCAAAAAACCATCTGAAGAACCTCTTGAGTGTTGGTATTCGATTTTGGCCATATGTCTGTTCTTTCAACTAATCCATCAAACAATCATTCATCGTTGTCTCTTGACTTTTGCCCAAGATATTTTTTCCTTTCTCTTTCTGTGTTTGTGTTTTTTTCCTTCTTTCTTTTTTTTTTGTTAATTTTTAAACAACATATTAACACATCAGTCTGTGACAAGCAACAAATGGTGGCCACATGATGCTCGTCCGACATAGCCTCGGGTTCGTGCTCGGTGTGGGGTTCGGGTTCGGTTCGTTTATGCTCGGTTTTGGGGTTCGCAGCTGGACGGGATGGCTGGGTTGGATGGGATCGGATCGATTCGGATCCAACGAATCATGTGAGCGGCGCTCCAAATTGGATGCCCCACCATGTCGCCTCGTTTAGGACCGCTGCTCGCATTATCTGCATGGCTCTTTCAATATAGTACTACTACCTCGTACTACACATACGACGAGCCCATATCGATTGGCCCGCCGGCTGGCCAGGCCTTATTATAATGCATATTCCGAGTGAGCCAGCTCGTCGTCGTCGTCCGTCGGTCGCAGTTCGTCTCGCTCTGGCGCTGTTGCCTCACGGGACCTGGGTATTCCGTTCCCCCTTCCAGTGTCCGAGCTCCCGAGTTACCGAGCTCCGAGTTCCCCCAGTTCCCAGTGCGATCGCGAACGCCTTGAACTTCATTTGCTGACTAGCATCGCGGCCATAAAGATATCGACGCGTCGTTGTTCGTCCGTGCTAATCGGGGGCCCCAACGGTAAATGTTACTGTTCAAACTTCGCCAACTCGAAATAGAGAAATACAAAAAATTAAATTACATAAATTTACAAAGCAAGAAAATGTAATTTAAATATAATCTATGTGCATTTTAGGGCTGCCTTATATCTGAAATGGAAACATAAGAGTGTTAAAATTAAAATTAAAACAGCTGCCCTTTTATATAATTAAACAATGACGAATTTTCAGTTAAGTATTAATAAAATGCATATTTGGTTTTAAATGTTTTCTTTAAATTTAACCTAATGAGCTACAAGCTATAATAATAAAACAAACTAAATAAATGCAAATACAAATTTCACAACACACTTTTAGCCAAATTTAAATTGGATGCAATTTATATTTATTAGAAAAAATCTGTTTTAACAAATAAACAATTTTTTGCAACTCTTAAATAGAAGTTAAAATGTAATTATAGATTCTTAAATACATCTAATTTATATTTATTCAAAAAAGCAACGTATAATTCCGTTCGTAATGAAAATTACAAACACACATGTCTATCTCTGTTTACTGTTTGTCTAAAAAAAATATATAATATAATGAGCGGTACTAATTCTACTAATCAATTATAGTAGTCGTTATGACTTATTTGTTAGTAAATAATGAAATTGTTTACCTTTTTATTGGCAAGCGTGCGTATAAACTATGTGAATTAGGCTTTAAATTGGTGATTCAGTTATGACTTTTCAGAACTTAGCAGCTTTTGAAAATAATTGTGAAATGTAATTAGAAAAGAAAAACCTATAAATAGTTTAGTTTTTTTTTTGTAGCTTTGTAACAATCAAATTCTATTTTAAAGAAATTTTGACAATTTCATATTATTAATCAACATTTTATTTAAATATTTAAGACACTGAAAACTTGTTATAAAAAAAGGCAGCTCAAATAATTTTGCTTTAAAATATTTCCAAAAACCTTTTTCTAGTTCCGAAAATGTAAATTTGTATTGATTTCTGTATGGTTCTTGCTTGCTTCTAGTTACAGGAATTTATAAGTTGGGCAAGGTCGAGTTAGAGAAGTCCAACTTTGCCGAGGTTACCCGCCAGACAGTTGGCGAGACTGCAGGTGGAATTACCCTTTGTCGCCGCATGCATACGCCGCCCTTTAAATACAAGTAAGCATGGCCCATAAATCGGACCCGATCCGCGAAGAGCCGGACATTGGCCAACTCGGTTAGAACAAACGAACCGCCGCCGGTCAAGTCTGGCCCTATATAGTGGATATTATATGTATCAGTCGGAGTAGAACTCGTGACCGGCCCCAAAAACCGAAAAAAAAACACCGCCACTATAATCTCTGTGCGTGCGGTGTTGCTCGGGGTCCCCCTTCTTATCGCTGGGCTGTAAAACATTTATTAAGCTCTAAAACTTGTTGGCCCACTCCCCCAGCCAGTTAACCCCGCCCCCAGGTACCGTCAATGACTATCATCAGTTTGGGCTAATTGTTAATTATAGCGCTAATTTCACGAGAGCGCCTTTTCAAAGTTAGCGCTACTTAGACAAGTCGTTTATAAACGCACTAAAAATAAATTAGCTCAAATCTGTTTCACGAGCGCTGCCAATGGGCAATCTGGGGGGTTAAGTGGATTTCGGAGTGGATATGGGTTTTGGGGAAGGAGTAAAATTGACAGTTATTGGTTATAACATGATAAAATTGAGAATTGTTTGTATTTAAATGTAAGATAGCCCCAAAAGCAAGAACTGCGAAAGGGAAATTGTAAGAAAAACCAAATATCTAAAACCTTCACAAGAGAGTCGGCTCTTGGAAGTTCATTTTATTGGGGGTAAGACTATTTTACGAGCTGTGATCGTTATCCTATAAAAACACCTTTAAATAACTCCCAAAATCTATTAAGTACTTTAAATTTAATGCCGTTGTGAAATACCTATGCCCACACCCTAAGTAATTCCATTGAAATCCGTTTATATGTACGACATCGGTGCATGTACCTCAAATTCAAATGTATAGGTCTGCTTTGGATCACCCAATTATAGAACCGACGAAAATAAATTGCCTTAATTTAACAATCGCGTCCGCCAGCCGTCATGTGACTAGTGACACCTTCACTCTTCGCATTTCGTCGAGTTCAAAGGTCAGTCGCTAGTACATTATGGCGGCCTTATCTTTTAGTTTCTGAATGTAAAAGATTTCACGACAAACGGAGAATGGGGAGGGCATGAGTAATCGTCACGTGCCAACCGCCTAGGGTCGCTAAATATAGAGCATAGCATTTGCCATTTTATCGGCGACAATGAACAGAATTGAGAATAAGAGCGCTGTTTGAGATGTGCGCATTATAATGGACCTCATCTGTCTAGTCTGGTCTGGCCTAGTGTGGGAAAATGGATGTGGCGAGGGTGGCACTCTAATGACCTTCGAGCGGGACTCTGGTATTTCGATTTGAAGGTGTGGCAAAAGAAAATAAAGCACAAAAAATACGTATATGGGGGAATTATGATGATTATATCCGGGTGAACATGTGACCGAAATTGCTTTTAATTTGGGCAACATAAAAGAAAATTTGTGAGATTTTAAGTTAATTTTTTTCTACTAAAAAGTTCCCCTGGGAATAGCACTTTTATTCACAAATATTTAGTATACTTCTTAACTCTGCCACTATAAAGATAAATATCAGTTTTATGACTCATTTATTACGCATCCATAAAGTCCAAATATTAACTTTTACCTCAACTTTCCCCCATTCGTTGCAGTCGTTTCCCCTTCGAGGGCAGCCAGGTGCGAGTTCTGCTCTACAAAGAGGATGACAGTCGGCGCCTGCTCTTCGACTCGAATGCCCTGCAAAAGGTGACCCACAGGGACTCATCGGCCACCTCAGCAACGGCAGCATCCTCAACCACGACGAGTGGCGGTGGCAAGTTCCTTAAAAATGAAAAATATACGTCGCTGCAGCAGAATGGCAAGATTCAGGCCAAGGCACATTCCACCAACGGCACCAATTTCATCGAGGTCTCCGCAGAGTATGGCTATAAGGTGAGTCATCATCCCCCGTCTCTAATCTATTTGTTCCCCTATACCGTAACTGTGGATTAATAAACATTTCCATAATTTATTCCAGCACAATCGACCCTCTGGAGCAGACATCACACCGCTGGGCGAGATGGTGTTTGGCTCTCTGCCCATGTCCTTTTGCGGAACGGCCCTCAAGGTGCACTGGCTGCCAGAGCCGGCGAGGATACTGTGCTCTCAGGTCTACCTGACGCCGACCAGCAATGGCAGCGGTTCGGGTGGATCCGGCCATTCGCCCTACTCAACACTCTCCATGAACAGCCTGGCGACTCCGCGCAGTTCGATATGCAGCGAACTCGGCTCCATGGACGGCCTCTCTATGAACTCATTCTCAATGCCGTTCAGCGTGAGTGTGGGCCGTCAGATGAGCTTAACGCCACCGCTGGATGTACCCGTGGCACCGGCGGACCAGCAGTCGCTATCGATACACTCAATTGACTCGAGTGGGCCGCGCTACTCCTCTACATACAGTACGGCCACGGATTCTGGCTATTCGGCCAGTGGCAGCGGCAGTGGAGCTGGCGGGGATCAGTGGTCGTACCAGTACTCGTCCACGCGCAGCAGCCTAGGCAGTGTGCTCTCCGATCAATCGGATGCAATGCGGAAGCTGAGCGTTGACTCGGCCTGCTACTCGGGCTCGTCGCCTTACCTGGACGGATTTGCCAGCGATGGCTGCCTGCAGAGACGAATCTCGCGCAATTTGCGCACTTCTTTTGAGAATGAGCATTCCAAGAACGATTTTATTGGCTTCCTCAGCGACAATTATGCCATGGTTCCCAACGGAGGTGGAGCTGGAGCTGGAGGAGGCAACGGTGGCAGCGGGGGCAGCGAGGGCGGTGGAATGGCTCCGCCACAATACAGACGAGCCAGCTATGGTGCGAACGAGTCGCGTAGCAATCCAGAGATTGGCCGGCGACAGGCAAATCTGCGTCGCAGAGCAAAGCTGGGACTGGCTGTGTGCATCTCAATGAGCGAGTCTTTCGAGGAGGAGATGGAGCTCTTTTGTAGCGAGCACATTGCGCTGTTGGAGTCCATGCTTAGCCGTCTGAGGGCCAGCACCGAGCACGCGTACATCAATCATAAGAATTTTCTGCAAATTATGTTCCAGGCGTGGCAGGACACGCAACAGTGGTTCAGCGATCTCTTCACCGCCCCGCGCATCAAAACGCCCGTCTGGCTAAGCATCACTACCAGCGGCAGCAAGTACTCCAAGACTGTGGCCGAGAGATTCATCAAGGAGCTGTGCGACCTGCTCTCCTTCGCCGACACCAAGGACTCCAATTTGTAAGTTGAATTTCCCACAAAGAAGCAAAATTTATTGCCAACTATAAGATATTAATATTATTCTTCTGTCTTGCTTGCAGCTTCATCAGCACCATGCTGACGGGAATTCTCACGCATCACCTGGGCTGGGTGGCCACTGTGTCCGCCTTCAACAGCGCCGGCTCCAGGCGATCGGAGTCCTCTGCCTCGGCGGCGGCTATTGAGCAGCGGGCCAAGCTCCTCCAAGTGGCACAAAAGCATCCGTACAACGCTCTGTGGGCCCAGCTAGGCGATCTGTATGGTGCCATCGGCATGCCCCCTAAGCTGGCGCGCACGATCGTTTGCGGAGCGGAGAAGCTCTGGGTGGAAAAGCTGCTCAATGTGCTCACCTACTTCATACGATGCAGCGAGGTGCGACGAGCGGCCAAGCGGGAGGACTTCAACAAGCAACTCATCAATGATCTGGTTGTGGCGCAAGGCCAGAGCCAAAGTCAGGCTACAGCTGGTCAGGAGCGGCACAAGAGTCCGCCGACACAGATGCGGGGTCTGAGCAGGACGGCCACCTGCAAGCAGAATCTTAATGCCATCGTTGACGATGCTGACGACGATAATGGCGAACTGAATGGCTACGGCGAGGATGATGGCAGCGATTTAAATCGGGAAGGAATGGATCCGGGATCCATGGACGCCAGTGATGGCATGCAGACGCTGAAGAAAAACGAAATTCCCACAGTGCTGGCCTTCCGGGACTCGCACTTTGTGCAGCAGGAACTGCGTATCGGCAACTACCTGATGGACACAGGAATCGACAAAAAGACGCTGCTGGCCCGCCAGGCGCAGCAGTATTTTCGCACTGGCAAAGACGGCAGGATACGTTTGACAGTGACCACGCCGGACAACGTGGAGCTGTGCATGGAGGAGGAGCAGTCTAGCGGCACTACAGGCTCTGTGGGCACTGGCTCCGTCGATGACGGCGCCATCGAGGCCATTGAGTTCATCGAGGACACCAACGTGGAGGCGCCGCCGAAAAAGAACTTCTTCTGGAACATGGTGCCGGTAGCGGGCGTTAAGGAGGGACTCAGCCTCAGTGATCTGGCCAAGCTGCAGCAGGGCATTCGGATCATCAATCGTAAGCTGGAGCGTCGTTGCAGCAGCTATTCTGTAGAGGGCGACCAGCAGCCGATCAAAGCGGGCGGCGGACCGGCTGACTTTGAGCCACTGAGCCACGAGAGGAGGGCCTCACATCTTTCCCTTTCGGATCTCATCACCCAGAACAGCATGGGCAAGAGCGATCGCATGACCTGGGGCATTGAGCCCATCAAGGAGAACGTGAGTCTGGAAGAGCAGATCCACTTTGACCACTGCCACAAGCTAATTGAGCGCGAACACGGCATCTGCCGGCAAACATCGGCCGTAGACAATGGTAATGGAGTCGTCTTCGTTCTCGGCGACAACGAACCGTTGGTCAATCTGAAGAAGAGCAGCGAAGATCTCACTGGGGACCATGACAACAAGCCCGGCCTGATGCTGTGCGCCCAGCATCAGCGGACCCACGACAGGAGCAAGCACTCGGGCATGAAGTTCAATTTTGAGCAGTATCCGCAGATTGCCACCAACTATATGAAGAGCAAGAACCTGGTAATGTCCAACTACGATCTACTTATGGACAAGGCCACCAAGCTAGAGGCCAGCGAGGCGGCTGCGGCTCTCAAGGGCAGCGATAGCACGGCCACCCTAGCGGCCAGTACAAGCTCCACGGCCGCCCCACCAACGCCTGTAACTCCGACGGTAACCACCACCACCAGCACTGATCGCTGTGTGGTCTGCAGCAGTGGCGGTGGCGGTCTTAACTCCTCGGCCACCTGGAACCAGACGCCCTCCAACGCCACTGAGCTGGAGTTTGAAACGGACGAAGTGCACTGCTTCAATCAGAATGTGTCCAGCTCCAAGGCCCTGCAGCCGGTGAACTCGGCGGCTTCTATTGACACCCTCAAGTCGGCCGAGCCACTAAGCCCGGCTATACCGCAGACCACGTACATGCGCAAACAACAGCCCAAGCGGATACCCTCCGGTCGCAGCTCAGTTTCATCGGTGGCCGCCAAGTGTGCGGCGGTAAATGTCACCCAGCAGCTGCTGAAGCTACCCGTTCCGGGTGTAAAGGAGTTGCCGCAGGACGACGACTCGCCAGGAGAACAGCTGCGCGCCGGCTTCATTCCCTCGCTGCTGCTGAGCGTTAGCGATCACTATGTCTCCGACATGGTACTCCAGGTGGGTGTCCAAAACTTCGTTTATTGTATCTCCAGCCTATAATAATTTATATTTTTTATTTCCATAGGGCACTTGTGCTCCGCCCAATAAATGGGAAATGCATCTCCGCGAGGATCTGGCCTTGGCTGCGCGCTCTGCCTCACTCATCTCGCAGCCGGCGGAGAATATAGCCATTGTGGCAGATATGGACAAGTGGGATGTGCGGCTCATCTCGTCGCAAACACAGCAGTTTCCGTATGCCGGTGGCCAGAGCTCGCCTGTGGGAATGTCTCAGCTCGTCTCCAGCATGCTGGAAACCGTTCAGGCCATGCATGCCGGCGGCATACCCGCCTATGAGGTAAATATATTTTAAGCTGATCTTAGAGACAATTTCTAAAAGCTTTTTTTCGGATTTACTTTGCAGTGCCTGTCGTTTCTTGAGTCCAAATTGCAGGAGATCTATCTGCAATCGGAGACCCTGGCCGCCTTTTTGCTGGAAACAGATCCCTGCCGCCTGAGCGATATCACCAACCCGCTGCAGCTCTCTGAGAACGATGTGCCGCTGCTGCTTTCCATCGCCTACATACACACGCCCAAGATCAGCCGCAAGTGCGGCATCAGCTTCAGGTGACAAGTGACAGTCGCCGTCAGCTGAAAAACCATTTAAAGAACATTCAGCCTTAGTCGCTGCTCTCAACCAGGCATCATCCAAAAAGCGAAACAAGCAAATACTCCAGCGAATTTTCATTTCACTGATTTTGTGATATATATTTATAGACGTGTGTGAATCTAGCGCCTTAATGCAGGATACGTTAGTGAGCCATAGCTTAGCCTTAGTCCTCGAACCAGACCACTTCATCGTTTCATCGAAATTTACCACATCCACTCATCGCGCTCCCATGAAGAAGTATTGTAAATTATTTGGGTCAGATTGCGCTGGCGGTGGCCGGCTTAGCAGCACTCGACTGGGGGCTGCTATCGGATCGATCGAACGCCAAAAACATATCTTGCCCCGCCCCCTCCCCACAATTTTGTAGTGCTTGATTTAGATTTAATAATTTATGACAGCCGTAATATAATCATAGAATTAATTGTATACATTTACAATATAACCTAGGGATGGAGTGCAGCTACTAAAGTAATTTAAAAAGCATTCGAGGAAGCAACTCGACATTTGCTGACATAAAATGTGTATATATTTTTGCAAAGAATATAAACCAAAACTGAAAACTTATATTTGAAACCTGTTTGTTTTATTGATTAGGGTGATATGTATAAAAATGGTGTGCATCAATGTTAACTGTATTTTTTTTATGTTAAATCACATATGTTATGTTAAAGCACAACTGGACTTTTTCTTTCGATGTTTCAAATCACTTCCTTAATTGGAGTATTAATTGGAATGAAATTCGGCTTTGCAGTTGTTTTTTTAAAGATAATTTGGGATTATACTTCACTATCGAATTTAGATCCCCCTGCACTGATATTTATTATTTTAAAATAGTTGTAAATGCTTTAATCATGTTATTATTACAAGATTTGTAAAATATTTTATGTTGCATATTTACCAGAAATGTTAGTAAGCTATTTGGCATACTTTTGGGAGCCAGTGTATTAAATTGTCTGCAAGGTGGAGGCTCAATCTTCGCTCTCATAAAGTTGAGAGCATAAAAATCAATGCACAAAGAAATCGTGTGCAAAAAAAGTGTATGCCATTATAAATCTTATTCATATATTTAAATGTCTGACGTGAGCTTGATTGAATTATTACCTGAAAACTCTTAAGAGCATTTATAGATAATATGAGTTTGTCAGAGTATATAAAGGGTTACACTTTTACGGGAATCAAAATAGTATTTTTGGGAAAAATGCTTAGAAAGTGCACTCTGCTTGTTTTTCTGCTGGGACTGATTTACCTCTCTGAAGCGAGTGATGGTGAGATACTTAACATAAACATAATTATTAATTAATAAATAAAATCATATTATTTTCAGAATCCTATAAACTTGAGAATGTAACTACCAAATATCTATTATATAATGGCGACTCGTTATATTATATTGAGGAAAATAAAAAAAACTGGTATGAGGCTCGTAGATCCTGCGAAAGCATGGGTTTCAATCTCATTTCATTTGAGACCGTAGAGGAATTCAACGCTATCAATTGGTTTATGGATGATACGGGAGCCACCACACCCTACTGGTCATCTGGAACTGACTTTATACATTTGGGGCATCATGCTTGGTTCCCAAATGGTAAGCCCGTGCTATCTGACCTTTGGCATGAATATCAGCCAGATAATAAAGATGAACAAGAGCATTGCGACTCCTTTAGATATAAGGGCACCTATAAAATCAATGACGAACCTTGTACGCTTAAGATTTTTTATGTCTGTGAGCTTAACTTAAATGCTTAGTGAAATAAACATTTGAGAGACAATGAATAATTAATAATTCTGCATAAATAGAACTACTTTTTATTTATTTCTCTTTATTTTGGTACAAAATTAATTTCAATCAACGTAAAAAATTATGCAATTTTCGGATTATTTTGTAATATGTAAATTTTCCGCAATCTTTTAACAATAGCCGAGTAATTAATAAGATAAGATAGAGGCCAAGTTCATTGACTTTAAAGGGTACGTATAATTTTATCAGTTAAATTAAATAATTAAACATTTATTCAACGAATTACCAAAAGTATAAAAGGGAATATTTTTAAGAACCAAAATAGTATTTGCAAAATGCTTGCACTGAGCAGTGGATTGTTGGTCTTCTTCGGCTTGCTGCATTTATCAGGAGCAAGCAATTATCCAAATGGTAAGAGATCCTTTTCTTATCCCTCCTTTTCTTAAATATTATATTCTCTAACTTTACCTATAGTATCTTCCACCCTTCTATATATTGACGGCACAATGTATTACATTGAAAATAACAAGCCGAGGCATTGGTACGGAGCCCGTAGCACCTGCGAGTCGATGGGCTATAATTTAGTCTCTTTCGATACCACAAATAAATACAATGCCATCAAAAGATATTTTGATGATCAGCAGGACATAAATCATTACTGGACTTCTGGTAATGATTTTATGATGCCAGGTCGCCATGTATGGCTTCCCAGTGGCAAGCCAGTGGCTTCGTACCTTTGGTATTCCGGTGAACCAAACAATTCAACCGGAGTAGAGCACTGCGATGAAATGTATAAGAGTAAAATATATGTCCAGGATTGCACACTTAAGCATTGTTTTATCTGTGAGCGCTCCTTAAAATAGGAATTTATTTTATAAAGAAATTAAATGTATATATATTTCTAAAGCGCTGCAGGAAACTGCACTCCTATGTACACTAAATAAATCATTTTATTTAAAAAATATAAATTTTATTTCCACTCAGTGATCTTTTTATTTCTTTCATTTATTTTTTTTATTTATTTATCGAGAAATCGCTTACATATCAACACACAATTATCCATAAATACAACTAGTTTCTATGGCTTAGTCACTAGGGGAAGATATGGTTAAGAATCCCATTTCATCGGCTTCAACATCGAATTAAATAATTATCACATTTCCTAAAGTATATAGATATATATAATGGTTTATGGTTGTTCACTTAGAGTTGGTTTTTCGGACTATAATTGGTTGGCGTTTCTCGCCTGCTCAGCTCAAGACTGATACAAATCACTTGCCCTTCTGCGCCTCCAGGTAAGTGGCCGTGAAGGTGAGCAGGCGGTGCCGCTGCTTAAGGTTGCGGGCGCGCACATGAGCTGAGTTCAACTCCTCGGTGTAGCTTCCTGGGAACCAGCCGACGGCGCCATCCCGAATCCTTTCACCCTGGTACCAGCCTGCAGAAAAAAATGGGAGGATCTTGAAGTGATTATTAAATATATTTAGAAGCACCTCTCACCATCGGGCAGCTTGCGGGAAACGTTAACAACATCGCCCAGCTCCAGCTGAAGGACATCCGGTTCGTCGGACTCGTAGCTGTGCTTGGCCACCACCTGCGGACAATCCCAGGACTCGTAGAGCTTCTCGCCGGGCGTCTCCGCCTCAGGCGGTCGCATGGCCTGCAGCCAGCGCTGCTGGTCGGACACCGATGGGCAGGACAGCACCTGAGCAGGGCAGGGATTAGGTTCCATTCAAAGGAAAAACTAGAGTTAAACCTACCAGCTCGATAGTCTTGCGGTCACAGTTCTCCAGCAGCGTCATCAGGATGAGGTTCTTGCCGGCCTGGTCTTTGAGGTCCTTGGTGGGCAGCTGGGGCAGCGTGTCGCCGGCGGCCAGAGTCAGCATGCTCCGCGGGCAATAATCAAACACCGTAAAATTGGACTCGCCGCGACGCTTGCAAAGCACCAGCAGATCCGAGAACAGGAAGGCATAGATACTGGCCTTGGTCAGCCGCTTACCGAAGGTTAACTTGGCGTCCTCGCCGCGCCAAATCAGGTGTGTTAGCTCACCCCTTTTGACCAGGAAGCGCGGCTTGGCGCCTGCCCGCGGCACACCCACGGGGGCAATGGCAAGAGCACGGACGTGCGAGGGGAATTCCAGCTGGCGAGCGATCCGCTCCAGCTCGTAGGCCTGCTCCCAGCGATTCGCTGCCTCATTGCACTGCGCCACTAGTTTCTGGACCAGGGCCAGCGTCAGCTTCCAGCTTTCGTACTCCTCGCGGTTTAGCGGCGACTCCTTGCTGAACACAGCATCGATGAGGAGCGGCAGCCGGGTGATACGCTGCATTGGCAGCATCAGGAACGAGTGCAGGTTGAGGCCACAACAGCTGGGACTCTGTTCCAGCCGGTCCAAGTGCTGCTGGAAGGCACTCGACTCCTTTGACTCCTTCAGCCGGCGCAGCGTCCTATCCATTCGTCCCTGATGCTCACAAAAGGCCACGTAAACGTGAAAGTGCCGCTCGGCGATCTCGTAAATGCAACGACTTAGCCCCAGCAGCATAATGTTGTCCTGCCAGCAGGCCTCCAGCTCGGTGAGCAGCCGCTCCGAGCACTCGTGCACGGGCACAATGTAGGAGAAGAGAGCCTTACGATCTCGCCCACTCAGCACAGAAGTGTCCATAAAGGCGCTGTGGTTCATAAAGTGGCGGCGCAACAGGTTCAGGGACTTGAGGTAACTAGCCTCCGAGGTGATAATCTCGAACTTGGCCTCTTGAAGGCTGCGCTCTCGGCTGGTCAAGGTGGCTATAATGATAATTTTTTAAAGATTATAATAAGATATTTTCCTATAAGTACTCACGCAAAATGCAGGATTGAATGACCTCTGGAATCTCGCTCCACAGGGTGCGTGACGGTCCATTCTTGGGCTCCACCAGCTGCAGGGCGGTGGGTCTTGGCTTCGCCAGCGGCTCTGTCTTTTGCTTGGCATGCTGACCAATCTCCTCGTAGCCATCCGCTGAACCCTCATGCGCCTCCAGGTCACGTGTGATGGACTGAAAATAAATTCATGGATTCATATATAGATTTGGATTTCTTTGCTTCTTAACTCACCTCTAGCTTGGCGGCGCTGTACATCTGATAAAGGGGCTCGTTGGAGAACAGGCTGTGCGGCTCCGAGTTCAACTCGTCGCCCAGGCCAGCCTCGTTGCCAGTGGAGACGCCAGAGCTGCCGCTGGAGCTGGCCACGGATATGCCGCTGGTCTGGTAGAGACCCGATTCGGCGTACCATGAGCTCACTCCTCCAGCACTGGGCGTGGGCGTCACTGGCTCGTCACCTCGCGGAGAACTGGCCGAATTACTGGCCTGCTTAAAGACTCCACACTCGGCATACCAGGAGGTGGTCTGGCCAGGCTCTTGGTCTCGCAGCTCCATATCCGTGGGGGTCTTGTTGCCTCCAATTGGTGGCGGTGGCGGAGGCGGCGGTTCATGGGGCCGCAGACCGATGGTGGTGCGACGCCTGGTGGCCTTCGCCTCCTTCTTGGCCTTTCGGGCCACCGTGGAGAACTTTTGCGACTCGGCTGTGGGTATGCTGGTCTTCTCGCAGAAACCAGAGTCCAGTTCTCCAGAACCATGGATCTCGGGGGAGGGCAACTGCAGGGCTGGCAGCGATCCTTCAGGGTCCTCCACATAGAAGGTGCTCCGTGTTTCTGTTAAGGAGGCCAGGGGCTTGGAATCGAAGCTGGTTCCGACTAGACTCTTGCGGATACGGGAACGCAGACTCTTGCCGTTCTTCTGCTTGGCCCTCAACACTGGCGCCTGCTCTAGGTGTGAGTTCGTGGCAGTTGGATTCCTTTCCGGCCCATACTCCGTGTTCTCGTACTCCCTCACCTCCGCTTGCCGCTTGCCACTCTCCACGTAGAATTGAGTGGGCGCCGGCGTGTTTTCGTACAGCTTTTGCTGGCTGCCCTTTGGCGATTTCTTGCTGGAGATAAAGTCCCGGAATTTGCGGACAAACTCGTACACTTGGTTTTGGGCAGGAGGTGGCTTCGGCAGGCGATGGTTGCGCATGTCCACACCGCTGTCGTTGTGCTGGAAAGGGAAATTAATAAAACAATAATATTAATAATTAAATAAATACAAAAAATATATAAGAAATACTTACATTTCTTTGTCGCTGGTCGGGCTCTTCCTCGCCAGGATCATCGCTGTCTGTCTCAAAGGAGTCGTAGTCATCTGAGATGATAACATGCTCACCCAGGGCATGGGCGGAGGCGGAGTGATTCTTAGAGCGACGCTGCGATGAGCGGCTTCCACTGGTTCGAACCACATCCTGGTGAGGATGCATCAACTGCGTTGAATGGCGTTTGTTTCCCAGGGGCGACAGCGTCTCGTAGTAGTGATCGGAGTCGTCTGAAGGAGATTAAAAAATTGTTTTTATTTATTTTTCATTATTTTATATTTAAATTTGGGTTTGGAATTAATTTAATATATTTAAAGGCTTCAAGTATTGGCTTAGAAATAACTTAAAACTTAATTCTCTAAACTTATTGAATGAACTCTATTATTATAAGCTTTATTACATCAATATGTATATTTAAATTTAAAGTTTATGTGATATTTTTTTCTACCAGAACGAACCTACGAAAGTGCTCACTGTCATCATGACTTTTGTGAGATGCTCGTCGCCCTCCGGTGACACCTCGTGACCCACCCGCATGGAGGTCAACAGCTGGGTCCGTTGGTGGGCATAGCTGCAGCGCTGGCTAATGGCTGCCGCCTCGTTTCGGTAGATCGGTTCGGGAGCGGGACGCACTGGTTCGGCGGACACGGGCCCATTGAGATACACGCAGCTGGAGTTATGGTGACCGCTGGTGACCGCCACCTCGCCGGCGGCTCGGGGCCTCCGCTGGCGGGGAAGGGTTACCAAATCGGCGGGATGACCGCTGCTGCTCAGGCTGCTGGAGCAGCTCAGGCGCTGGTCGTTGTTGGGATTAATTGAAGACATCTAATCACATCTTTGGGGGTCAAACGACTGTCAATCAATGATTCACTCTAAAGGCCTGGCACTAAAAATAAACTATTCTCTTTTCTATTCTAGAAATTTTGCCATAAAAGGAATATAGTTAATATTTGTTCTTTTTTCTTTCTTCTAAAATTCCATAAAGATTATTTTTAGTAACTTTTTATGGTATTAGACTTTATATGGCAAATTTTCTATTGTTAAATAGTCTTTTTGAGTTATTTTTGGAGTGTTAAAATAATGATGTTGCTTTAAATCTGAGTTATTTTATGTATTTAATATTGTTTTATGTTTTTATATTGCTTTATATTTGATGTACCCTTTTTCTTAAAATATATTCATTAAATTTGCAGAAATAATTAACTTATTCTTTCAAGTGTGGAGTTGTGCCTGCTCTTTTGGAATTTTTTTTTAACTCTGTTCTTACTCAATTGAAAGCAATTAAAACTGCTGCAATTGTCTGCCCTTTTCTGATTGAAATACTCAGCCCACAATCCACTGTCCACTATGTCCGATATGCTAATTAAACCGACTCTCCGAGTGTCACAACAATATAAAAGCTGGCCTTATAGGGCGTATAGTATATCACAGCCAGGCCAGACCGTAGGCGGCGAATGCTACGCTAAACTAAACCAAGCTAAACTAAAACTAAAATAAAGGTAAAATAATAGCAAACACCCAAAGCAGGGGCATGCAAAATAGCGCAAATTATAATGGAATCATGGTTGAATGCAGACAGTCTCTCTGGGCACAGTGCGGTGTGTGATTATACCTACTATATGGCTGGAAAATCAAACACCATGATGGCAGGTGCCGCACATCAAATGCCCTGAAAACCAACGAATTTGGCAATTTTCAAATGAATTTAAGCCATTTTTTCATACATTCTGCCAGCAAGCCATGTGTAAAGTAAGAAAATTCCAGCCGCAGAACATTAAATTCCAACACTGGCAGAGTAGATGGTATCTGATCGCATATTACGTATACGTAATATCATGGAGATGAGGAGGCAGGCAAGCGCAGCGAATGCCAACCGGTTCCACAGAGAGAGAGATGAAAAGAGAGAGCCAATAAAACCAGGCACTGAGTCAAGATCTGCAAGCTGAGGTCCGATCTGAGCATGAATATGAGTTTAATATGGCATGAATCCATCTACAGTTGCGGCCCCAATAATAGCACTCAAGAATGCAGACCATAATTGATACAAATAGCATTTTGTAATGACAAAGCGGAACGGGAATTTAAAGATCTTAATTTGTTATATAATTCTAAGGCATTCTATTCTAACAGGTAACAGCGGAAATATTAAGAGAACTGTTCAAGAAACAAATTTATTTAATCATTAAGTCTTGATAAAGCTAATTTTTAATTAAGAAATCCATGAAATTTGTTCTTTTGTGTATAAAATATAGTCTTTTGGCGGTGCTAAATATCAAAAGAAAACTCATATATTTGCTATTATTTCAACCTATACTGTCTCGATCTATGTGTACATATCTTGAACGAAACAAGATACTTTTTGGCGGCGACACTTGTTGCGCGTGGGTAGCTGGGGAGTTGGGTTCTGTCTCCAAAAACAAGGAGCTGGGATCTCGGCCAGCTCAGTGTTACCGGTTTCAGGTTATTGCTGACGTACAGGCTACAATTCTCTCTCTCTGTTTCTGCGAATTTAGGCCTTTGTTGGTGCGTGCAAAGCGAACGTTCATATCCAATACGGAAATGGTTTATTTCATTAGCCGCCCCATCGCCTTTTCGCTGCGATGTGAACAAAGAAACCGCGAGATGGTACAAGAAAGAGGAAACCCACTCTATGGTCTAGCAATGAGATACATTTGTAAACAGCAAATGTGCAGAATGGTGTAGAGTACAAATTGCATTTACACATAAGCCGAGGAAGCTGATCTCGGGGTCTCTTTTGTTTAATGGAATGCACAGCAAGTGCAAGGCCGGTCGATTCTGCTGCTGTTTCTGCTTCTTCGCAGGCAATTAATAATTAAAACTGCTCTGCACGGTAGATAGAAAGAAAGCCAGTAATCAGCGGATCGCATCCAACGGTTGATTGATCGGACGACGCATTAAGGTTAAGATTATTAAGTGCCAAACGATGTCATTGCCTTTCAATCGTCCATTGGTCACGTAAGAGAACAAGCTGACAACTGATAGCTTATGGCAACCCAATGTCTTTGTTAAACTTGAAAATTATAATCCCTTTAGCAACTGTATGCTTTTAAGTTTATGAAAATTGTTTTTAATAAAGTGCAATCTATTGTTTTTACAAAATATCTTGTATTTGCAATAAGTATCTTTAAAAATATGATTATTGTTTTTCAAAACTCTTATATTTTTTGTTTTGGGAATTAGCTGTAAATGAATACATTTTTTAAATAAAAAATAAAAGATAAACTGTAGCAGAAACCCCCAAGCTGATTTTAAACTTTCAGCATGCCTGCAATTACCAATTTGTTAAAAATTATTTATCTGTTTTAGTTGCAATAATTTAAGGCTGAGTATAAAATAAATGTAACAATTTCCCAGTAAGTAATTAATTAAGTATTTCTTGTTTTTGTTGGTCATATAAATGGTAAAGTAAATACTTTGCTTTCTGTATTCAAAAGCTGTAAACTACTATTAACACTATTAATTATTCATATATTTCTTGGTAATTAGAGTATATTTTAGCTCCATCATGGGCCTCATCTTGGATCCCTAGTCACCTAATTGATCTTTTTAATAACATTCCTCCATTTTCGAGGTTTCCCTTTACCAGCTACCCAGTCATCTAATTGGAAATGTGCATTCATTCTGTAGCTTCCCAAAAATCAAGCATGATCTCTTCCTGGCTGCGAAAATTGGGTTTATAAATTTTCATTGCATTGCATTGCCGCCCCAAGTCAGAGTCTGATTCGCTCTGGGCTCAAGTCTGAGTTTCCACGACACTTTCGCTGCGGGCGTTGCGTGTCGGGGCGACGACAAAAAATAAATAACATAGCAAAGTTCGTAGCCGGTATTCGTAACGAGCCAGAGTTGAACGTGCCCCGGGTAAAAGTTAAAAGTTAAGCTGAGAATTTCCATTTAGCGGGCTAAGCCTAAGTTTCACCCGTGAAACATGAAGCAATTACAAGATATTTTCCAATTGCCAACTGCGTTCGCTGAACTCTCCTTTTGGGAGAGTGGATTGGTTCAGAGACACTATCGCATTTTTCGCACAAAGCCTTTTTTGTAGGATTACGTGTAACACCGAGCGAATTTATTAAAAATTATTTATTTAGTATTTTAAATAAAGATTTTTAGTTATACAAAAATGTAGTTATTAAAGAAGAAATTTATTGTCTCAGTATTTGAAAGAAAAGTTCATTAAATTTATATTTAATAAAGAGATTTGGTTTCATTTTAAAAAAATTCTGTGGAATATAATTATTTTATACCTAGAACTCAAGTACAATTTCGTGTTGAACATTATTTATTAACTGGAATTATATTATGACATTTTGATCTGTTAATCATTGAATTTAAGATTACGTGGTTTTTCCTGTTAAATTGAAGATTAAATTCGTCTTGCTGAACAGAAATCTGTCTCTAAAAAATGGTCTTTACTGAAGTTTTTCTAGAACTGGGGGGTTATAAGCTATTTTTACTTTCACCAACTATTAACTTTTCGTTTTACGCTCAATTAAATATAAATATCAACTTCGAAGTGCTGAATTTCCCTCTGTGTGTGCTGTAAAAATGCTTCCTCAATTTCGAATTCGGATTCGCACTCGAAATTCGCACTGCACATTGCACATCGCCTGTAAACTTTTGTTGCAATAGTTGCCCATTATGAAGAGGGGGGTTTGTTTTTTTATTGTTAGTTTTTCGTGCTAGTTACAACTATTTTTGCAAAAGTCATCCGTTGAATTGGTAAATTCGTAAATTGGTAAATTGGCAAATCGCGATTCCTTTGGATGTACAACGGTTATCTATACGCTTTTTCCCTTGTTTTGCTTTGTGTTTCGTTAAGACTTCTTCAAGGTTGCACCGTGAGTTGTTGGCTGGCGTTTAATGTTTCTAGACTGGTTTTCGTTTTCGCTAAACAATTTCGTCATCGCCACAAACAAAAGCAACAATAATTCAGAGAGGGGTTGATGCGGGGTTGGGTGTGGACGGTGGAAGGGCAACAATAAAATCATTCGGCATCGGTTTCAGTTCGTGACGTCTCCACATAAGTACGTAAAAAGGCACACAAAAAACTTGTAACTGCAAACTGCACTGGCACTCGCTCTCTTAATATCTCTTTATATCTTTTTTTCTGTGTTTTCGAAATATTTGTTAATGCTCTCGTTTCATTTAATTTTGTTTAATTTTCTTTTGTTTATTTTTCCCAGATTATTATTAGAGCAACATCATTAATTATGCACACCGATATTCACATTTATCACACAAATTCTGCTTTTAACAGCCCGCCCAGACCGTTCGGACCGTTCGAGTGGAGCGTGTTTTACCGAATGAGAAGTGGTATCCACACGGATCCCCACGGAGAGAGGGAGCATGCTGCTGTGGCAGCAACAACAATGAGCAAATTGCACATTGCGTCCACTTTATGGGCATTGTGTGGAACCTGTCTGGCTGCCTCTCCGCTCTACGTAAGCTGGGCTTAGGCTTACTTCACTCTCACTCTCATTTGTAAAAATAAAAAGGTTGCTCGGCTAATTAAACGCTCTGCTAGCTGCTCGCCTTGTTAATCACTACGGGTTCCGCTTCACTTTTGGCATTTTCTTTGGGCTACTACTGCCATTTATGCATATTTATCAAAAGGCAAAATGGCTAGCGGCACTCGCAGCAATTAAATAGTTGATAATTACTGGGGTTTTGCTTGCCAAAGTCACACAACACAGAGTCCACACACTCAACGGACAGTAACTGTGGTGGATGGTAAAGTTTAGTTTAGCACGGACATGAACCAAACGATCGAAGCTGGACAACGTAAGGTATACGTAATGTTTTCGAATTTTTGAGGCGAATGCGTATACGTAATTTGTGGCAGTTGGTTTGGAATTTTGTTTTGAATTCTTTTATTTTGTAATTTAATTTAATTTAATAGATGGTAAATTGTTTTGGGGCAATAAAACTGAATAATTGATACGTATACGTAATTTTTTCCAAATTCGGATGAGTAGTGCGTATACGTAATATGAGGAATTTGGTTTGAAATTTTATTAATTTTTTATTTGAACAAAAAATAATTAGCTGGTGGAAAAAATAATAGCCTTTTTTCATTTTGGTAACATAATAATTTTTAAATTGATTTTGTTATTTTCATACATTAATTTAATTTATAAATTGATTTATGTACATACATATGTTTTCCTTAAATTAATGAATTCAAATTAAAACTTAATTTAAATTATAATTCTTATTTTAGATTTTATTTAATATGGTTTTAGGATTTTATACAATTAAACAAAGAATGATTAAAATAAAAATATATAAAAAATATAAATTTATTAAAAAAAATAGTAATAAAAAATAAATAATATTTTATTTTCTAATCTGTAAATTCATTTTTAAAATATTTACCCAGTGTTATCTTATTTTTAATTTTTGTAGGTTGAAACCTTTTCTTTCCCTTCTCATTCTCGTAAGCACTTTTTCAGGTTCTTGAATTTATTTCAGTTTATCTATAGCTTATCTACATATATCCACAACTACGATACACTTTTCTAAATATATACACATATATATATATATACATATATATACATATATATATATAATCTTTATATGTAAATAGATACTCACCCTCAATGCAGCTTATCGCCTTCTTCTGCAGTCTTTTGTCTCTGATGCGTTTCGACCAATCGGGACTGCGTGTGCGATGCGGCTTAAACCGTTCCCGAACACTGCAAGTGGGCAAGGGAAAAAGAGATCTTTATACCAAATCATTCACTACTTAATGCTGATTTAATTGGCTTAAAATAGTTGCGGTCAAGTACTTCATGATTCCCCCAAAAATCGATCGATCAAACTAAGCGGAAAGAGCTCTCCGATGTGGTTCCTCCAATTATGCTGGGCACTGACTGGCAAGAGTGCTTGGATTGCCTCTCGACTCTCAGAATTTCTAGGGTTTCCCTCAAGAGGACCGTCAGTCAGTATTATCGACTGATAACATAACAAATTGTAGGGAGTGGTCTAATTAATAGAGGGGAAGTGTTGGCGCTCTGAAAAGTTCCAATCAGCCATCGGGCTGAGTGTTGCAACTTCAAAAAATTAATGGAAAAGAAATGGAACAGGGCAGAGCATGACATTCCACTAATTAAGTGAATGATTATTAAATGGCTCTTAATTTGTTACAAATTATGACAAAGTTTGTTTAATAACTGAATAGTAAATGAGGGAAAATTGAACAGAAGTTTGTTAAATATTATATTTAATATTTTATATATGTATTTATTTGTTATATAGCCTCTATAGGAATTAGTTTTTTGTTTTGGTTTCTCTGACGTAGTTGCGATTATCTCTCCGGCTTTGTTTACTTATTTATGAGATTATGCAAATGAAAAATAACAGAGTGACTAAGTAACCCTTTCTTAATGTTTAATATATAGCGCTTATTTAAAAGAACTGTTCTAATTATTCCTATTTTGCTTTAAAACTTTCAGATAATGTCAGTAAAAAGTCTAGAGCTCAACTCCAGTCACCTTGACCTGCATTTGAGTATAGTTTTTGGGATCAACCTTAAGCTTTCTGCTTAAATATATAGATGTATATGTATATACTTTATACAAACACCGATGTTGCACCATTTATTGACGGCAACAGCAATTGAGCCGGTTGGAACCCCTGCGGGCCTTGTCTTGGCCAAAGGCGATTAGATAAGGCGAAACCCAAATAAACTGATAAGAAATATACGCAGAATTTATATAGCCCATGCTGGAGGGGAATTGCAGTTCCGCTGTACAGGGAATTAATAATAAATTGCTACTTTTTCTCTTTTATTTCAATTTGATAAATAAGACTTAAAATGAGCGACTACAAATGATTAATTTCTGTTTTAAAATGAGGTTCGCTCTCCGCAAAGTTTCTTCTCAAAAGATTCTGTAATATCTTAGATATAAATTATATTTTAACTATTTTAGGAAAAGTAACAGCTGTAAAGTACTCTATCTTTTACTAATTTAAACAAGAAATTACGCAAATGACTGTAAAACACAAAAATTGTGTTGCAAAAAGTAAACAACAGATTAAGTAATATCTTATTTGTTTGATATTTTTAATAAAGCATTCAGAAAACTCTCCCTAAAATCATTTTCCCAATTTCCGGTTAAATAAAAATCCATAGTTCAAACTTTTTATTAAAAAATTAGTTTTAAAATGTATACTCACACTATAAACTGAGCCTCGGTGGCCAGCTCCACCTTCGTGTGCCCGTGTTCGCCATCCGAGATGTCCACCCAGGCATCGCTGTTGTCGCTGGAGCCCGCTATTGAGGATCGCTTGTCGCCTGGCTTGCCACTGTCCCGACTACCGGCGCTGCTGCTCACAGAAGAGCGGCAGCCGACACTGGCACTTCCGTAGACCACGCAACCATTGGCCGCCAGCGAGGATTCGTACAAGCTGTTGGTCTTGTGGTCCGAGGAGATGGTTAGAGTGGAACCACTGCTGGAAAGTTGGATGCAGCTGCCCGCGGATCCCGGATTCTGTCCCGTGGCCATCTTTGCCTTGCGGAAGTGCGCGATGCTCTCGTAGCAATTGGAACCCAAAGAAATGGCATCTGTGGTGAGGGTGGCTCCCCCGCTAGACGAGGATGAGGAGGAGGCCTTGCAATGCATGGACTCATAGCAGCCCTTAATGGTGTCGTAGATATTCTCATCTTCCTCGGATTCTTTAGCTCCCGGCTTGGGAGGAGCGGGTCGCAGAGGCGTGGCGGATTTTGGGAGCACTCTCATGGGCTTTGGAAGCTCCGGCAGCTGATCCCTGGTATTGCGACCCAAGGTGCCAGTGCCCAGAATAATGGGCGTGCTTACCATCTCCTCTTGGCCAATGCATTCGTAGCCATCAAAGGCTGGCGGAGATGACTCCTGGGAACCGGCAATGGACTCGTAGCCCTCCAGCCAGATGTTCAGCTTGGGCTTGGCAGTAGGCTTGGCAGTCTCCTCCAGAGTTTGGTAAATATCCTCCACAATCTCCGACTTTTGAGCGGCGATCTTGAATAAGCTGGAGGTTGGGGTTTCAGTCTTGGTCTCACTGCCAATGGGTGTGATGGGTTCGTAGATGGATTCCGGTTCCGGCAGCTCCTCCTTCTTCAGCTCCACCTTGAGTTCCGCTGCTTTGGCCTTCAACAGCTGCTTCTGCTCCATGATCATCTGCTCACCCTCGATGGCATTGACAAGGGTGACATTTACCGCCTGGTTGAGCAGGATCTGATTGTTGGAAATCTGCTTGTTGGCCGCCTGGTAAACGAAGGAGTTGTTGGGCAGGATACGCTGCTCAAAGTCATTGTTGGCTCCTAGTAGGAGTTCACCATCCTGGGAGGACATTTCACTTGGGGGATTGAGGACCTTGAGCTTCTCATCCACAGCCTCTAGGGCATCTAGAATTTTGGAATCGGCATCAATGCACGGAGGCAGGGGAAGAACAGGTGAAGGATCCTCAAGGTTACTGGGAATGGGATCTTTTTGTACATCTTCCTTGGAAATATCCTCTTTCCTATGTACTTCTTCATTAGGTATTCTCAGCCTCAACTGAACTTCGTCTTTAAGAACTTTTTCCTGGGGAAGTACCTCCTTGGAAGCTACCTCCTTGAGCATCTGCTCCTCTTCCAAGGACACCTCCTCCTTGGACCTACCTTTAGTGGGTGAGGGACTAGCTGACTTCTTGCCCTTGGCAAAGGTAAACCTCAATTTCTCATAGATTGTGGCATACTTATGCTTCCTTTGCTTTTGGCGCAGATCCTCATCCTCCCCTTCCCCGCCCGCCACAAAATCCAGCTCATCTCGAGGCTTCTCAATCGTAGCTTCTTGTTGCTCATCTGGCAGTGGCTCCGTCGGTGTTAACTTTGGTTGATTAGCTGGTTCCTTGGGGGTTTTGACCTCCTCACTGACCACCGCCAGTTCGGGTATACCTGGACTGCCGGCCGGCAGCTTGAGATTCCTCTTGGTCCGGAGACCTCGCGGGAGAGTACTTCCCCTGGCAGTGGAACCACTGGCCATCAGTTCGTGATGTTTCCGCATTAATTGCTCGCTCTTCAGCGGCACACTGGGCTTTTCCAGCTTCTCGAACTTCTTAATATTCCGCTGGACCATGGAGATGCGGCTACCCTCCTCGCCAGACTCGGCGGCAGGCTGTCGGTTCTCCACAATCTTGTAGACATGGGTGCCGCGTGATAGCCACACGCCATTGTTTCGCTTGACCTGCTCCAGGAGACGGGCATCCTTCTGGATAATCTCGTTGAACTGCTGCGTCAGCTTGGCCACCAAACTGATGCCGCCCCCGGGGCTAGAGCTGGAGCTGTGCGACATATCCAAGCTGCTAATCCGTCGCGATGAGTGATGGTGCTGGAGATATGACTTGCCGGCGTGCGTTTTAAAGCTATATTTGCGACGACCCCCGGAACGACCCGTGCCCGATGACGCTGCTGTGGTATGGGTGGTGCGGGAGGAGATCGAGGTGGAGACGCGGGAATGGGCAGTGTTCACAGAATCGCTACTGCCGCCACCGTCGCCGTTAAGGGCGCTCGTCGCGCTGAGACTAAAAAGCTCGCCGCGATTACACTCTCGCTTGGCCCGCAGCTCGACCTGCTCCTCCTCCTCCACTTCCTCCTCTGCTGCCACTTCCGCCACCTCGGGTTCCACCTTATCTTCAGCTGATAAGGCTGCCTGAGCAGGTGAGCTGGTGCTGTCGTCACTTTTCAGGCGCTTTTCACTGGCCTCCCTGTGTTCGCTCCTCATTTTGGCCCGCATTCTGGCCTGCTCGGCGTTCTTGTACTTGTAGAAATTATCTTTTTCCCTTTGCAGCAGGAGATTTCTGGTATTCGCTTCCTGCAGATTATGCAAACTGGCGGCACGTTTGGCCAGAGATTTCTCTGGTGTTCCACAATCCCGCGAGTTGTTGAAGGCGTTCACCAGACAGCTGACGCTCTTGTTTAGCTTTTTTAAGGTGCCCAGCGAGGAGGAGGAGTTGGAGCTGGAGTGGTAACCGGGACTGGTGGCTTCCTCGCTGGCACTCTTGATGCGCTTGCTCCACAGCAAACGCAGAGTTTGCACACCGCGGAAATCGCGAAAGGCGCGCGATTCGCAGCTGCAATTTTGATTCGCGCTCGGATTTAGATTTGGATTCGGATTCGGATTGGTATTCGCTTTGGGATTATTGTTTTCACTATCAGCACTGCTACTGTTGCTACTGCTGTTTACCAGCCAATTAATTATAGTCTTTTTCGATTTACGCGGCGAATTCGTAGCCGATGTGGTTCCAGAGCGCGTTCGTGTGGCTGCCGCCGTCTTATTCCCATTGAGATCATGGCGAGCGGCATTGGCTGCCGCATCCAAGACAGGTGACATCGCCATGACGGCGCTGGCTCACTCCGATCTCGGCCTGAAGGCGATCACGTTCTCGGCCAGCGAAGATGGTGATGGTGATGATGATGTTGCCCCTGGAGCGAGAGTGGAAGAGAAAGCTCGTGAAAATCTTGTTCAAGCAAAATGCAAATTGGGTGCCGGCAATTAATGGAGGCGCATATATTTTTCAGGGCGTGGCATATCGCAGCAATTATGCACGATAAGCTGAATGTGGAATTTTTTACTGGGGTTTCTCTACGGTTTCTGGATTGGCATGTGTAAAGAGAACCAGAGGACGGGGGCTTAGAACACTTATTTGTTATTAAATATTTTTGTTTTACAAGGCGAGCTATATTTTGAGTTATTTCTTAATGGCTCAGCTGCATTATTCATGGTATATATATAGTATATATTGGCCGTAAAACAGCTCGAGGACAAAGAACTGCTGCAGAAAGCTGTACTCTTATCTGGCCTCTGGCAGGAATGTGTAATAATAATTATTCGTAATTCAGAGCATCTAAGATAAATATTGTAATTGCTGACGAATTTTAGTGATTAATTTATATTTTTTCAAGAAACTGAAGTGCTTTATATATTTAAAAGTTTATCAATAAATGTATTATTATTTTACAAACTGTTAAGCAACTGAAATAAATTATAATACGCGAATTTCCAAGAACTTAATATTAGTAGAAATTGGTTAGCAGTGTTTTTAGATATAATAATAATTTAATTTAATTTATTAAACATTTAAAACTGTTTAACAGCTTCAAGAAATTATAATAAATTGGTTTAAAAGAACTTAATAACATTTAAAAATTTTAAAAATATCTAATTAGTTTTTTTTGTCAATTTAATAATAATATTTTCTAAAGGATAATACGTGTGTTTCAAATATAACAAAAATTTATTTTTCATTATTTTATGAATTATAAATGATTTGCAAAGATCTTAGCAATAGTTAACATTTTTTAAAATCTCTTCTTTTTTAATCATATTTTCTGAAGTTTAAGAAATGCTTTACAGACTTTTTAATATATTTTGAAACGATTTACCACTGTAAATAAATTATAATAAATGGTTTCCTAGTCAAACATAATAGTTAAAAATGTTTTAAATAAAAAATTTGTGGTTTTTAACATTTAATAACATTTTCTGAAGGCTAAGCCGTGTTTTGCAGATATAATATTTAGCAAACTAAATGGAAAACTCAGTTTTAAAGGTTATTTAATCTAAAACGGATAATAAATACAAAATAACTTCTAAACAAACATTAAAGATAAAGAAACACATGAATTGATTTAAAAATCAAGATAAAAATGGCAAAAAAAAAAACAGGCAAAACCAATTGTATTTAAACATCATGGTTTGTTCTTTTAGTTGAAATGTTCCCCCAAGCAAAACAACCTGCCAAGTCAAAAGCTCTTTATAAATCGTGTAATCTGCACAGGTATTTTAAGCCTCTTTTCGATTTTTGACTCATTGCCCATTAGATTGCCCAAACTGGCTACTTATTGTATATACTTATGTATGTATATATATTACGAAATTGTCGCCTCAAGGAAGTCGCACTCGGTGAGTGAGAAATCATAGCATGCGGTTGGTGGGTACAACATTGCGTATGCTTGATGCGGTATGAATGCGCCTTGGCTGGCTTATCGCTGGGCGATCGATGTGGGCTATGTGACGATATGGCATTGCACAAAACCGAGGCCCACAATATTGTCTTACCGCCTCCTCGCACCTGACAATTATTTACCGTCCGTTCACGTGTCTTTGTCACAGACAAATGCCAATTATAATGAGCGATTACATAAAGGCGAGCGAGCGACTGGAGCGTCGGCGAAAACAATTTCTTCTGCCTCACATCGTCTGAGGTATCGTAAAATGGTTTTAAGCTGCTTTCAGTCAGTTCGTTAGCCGTCTTCATCTTCATCTTTTTCCACATATTTTTGTCCCCCTATTGCTCTTTGTATACCCATTTGTTTGGATATATGGCCAGGTATAACCATATGTTGTTTCTAGTTGTCACTATTTTTTTTTTTTTTTTGCTACTTCGCACGCGGCAAGAATAACAAAAATTAATTTTTATTTGCCATTGCAGGAAAGGTTTTTGGACGAGAAAAAATATTATATACGCACGATCCGGGGCCAATGTAAATAAAGAAGCTAAAACTGCTGATTACGCAAACCTCTTTCGTTGAGCATATTTTGTGTATTAAAGGAAATTGTTGGCGAAAAAAGCGTGTTTACATAAAATGTCTTGTTTGGTTCGAATGGAATTTTTTATTGGCGATTATTTGTCAATTGCAAGGCGGAAAGCAAACTGGCCGCCAAAATGGGGAATTCCAAGGGGAAGCCAACTAACAAACTCTGCAGCATATTTTTCGGATATTTCAGTGATTAAATTGAGGAAGGCCACAAAATGATTTATTGCTTATGAAACGCAATTATTATTTTGACATATCAATTAGCAAAGCAAAGTAATAAGTAAGTGTGAGCCATGGGGAAGTGATAATTGTTTTCAAAACTATGATAATTGAAATAACAATTGATTTAACAATTAAATAGCATTTTTCTAGGCTTGAATAAGAAAAGTTTTTGTTTTTAGAAATAAAATTATATACAAAGAATATTTTCCAAACATATTAATTGCATAAAATATACAAAAATATTGTATTAAATAACCTATGTTTGATTTTAACAGCTTTAAATTAATTTAATTTAATAAAATTCCAAACAATTATCAAAGAATCCGCCAAACCATCCCCCAGAATGAGCCATAAATATGTTCGATTTCGGTTTTTAGCCGCCACAGAATGATAATTCCAATGCCTTTTATAGAGAGCGGACTCTAAGGCCATTCCAGCCGTGAGGCGGTCAACAGCTTTTTGGCCTGGTCAATAAAAATGTTTTGCATATTAAGCAGCCTCAGACTGAGTCTAAAAAAAGCAAAAACCAAAAAGGAAAATGTAAACAATTGACAGCCAGACGAGAGACACCTCAACAATACAAAAATCAACCTCATCTCGAGCCGAAGAAAAGGCGAAATAATAAAAAAGAAACTTGATGAGCTGCAGTTTTTTAGGCTAAGCTACATATGCAGCTGCTGCACCTGCCATACATTTATTATGAAGATAAACCTTTATATATACATATATCTCAATACCTATATCTATACGAATGCAAATGGCTTTCAAAACGGATGCGTTTTGTTTGATTTCTTTTATTGTTCGACTTATCACAATGAACTGGGCATAATTTCCGAGGGCGCAGAAAGAAAAGAGAGCTTTTCCAGGGACTGAGGTGAGGTGAAAGTGATAATTCCACAGCTGACTTTGAGCCAAGAATCCGCAGATTAGACACGCACCTCAAGACCCCTAATCTTGGCACTCTGAATGCGGAAGACGTTGGCAAATGGAATGAAATAAAATGAAATAATCTGAACGCAGACAGAAATATTTTAATTTCGAGAAATTAAATCAAAGAAAATTTATTGCCATTTTGCATAGCATTCAGATGAACAGAAAACACAAGAAAAAAAGAAACAAAAGCCGCCATTAGAAATGTGAAAGTTTACTTTTCTTTTTGTCAGAGTTTTTTGTTGTATGTTTTTTTTTTCAAAGCTAATGAACTGTCTTGGCTTTGATTTAGAGATGCTGTTGACGTCCAATGAAGTGTGAGAAAAATGTGAAATAATTCTGGTCTTACCCCCAAGGTTGCACAATTCTTTTGTTCCAGAGTTTACATCACCGCAAGGACACACACACCTCACTGGGGACATAAGGACCTTCGACTGGCCAAATATTGTTGACTGGCCACCGTTTTTTGTTTTTTTTTTTTGTCTAGACTTTAGACTAACCCCTTTGTTTTGTTTTGGCCACGTTGCCGTGACGAACAGCCCGTGCAGCCCTTAGCCAACTGAAAGGTCTAACTGGAAGCTAGGCGCGAGCAACCCCTAAGCGTTAATACACCCCATCGGGCCACGCTGCGTATGCTTTATATATGGTAAACAAAACCGATGGGTCGATATACAAGTAGTTTGTTTTTTCCACCACCTCTTCAAGGGTAGTTCTTATTTACCATATTATATATACTTGCATTATTCATGCTTTGTTGCTCTCTAGACTGAGCTGGGATGAAACTTAAATTGAATTTGTTGAATTGATGCACAACTCAAGTGACACAATTTCTGTATATTTATTTATGGCAAGCTGCTTATCACTCGACTGATTAGAGCGTGAGTCAGGGGCTTATCAGATGGCAAATTGAGGGAAATTTGATGGAATCAGTTTGTGGCCAGTTATTCAGCACAGAAAGGAGTTGAAACCAGCTGTTCTTTGTGCATGCAAACGAGCATTAACTGCATTCCAAGCTCCGTTGCCTCAGAGCCAAAGAACCGCATCCAGAGCTAGACGCCAGACCTAAGACTTAGAGTGTAGCTACACTGGGGGAAATATTAGAAATATATAGTATATTCTTGTTAAATATTCATAATTTTTCAGGTAATCTATTACTTCTATGAAATATAAAGCAAAGTGTGTACAGAACCGAAGATTAATCTTTGTTTAATTAATGTTTTCCCAACATTCCCCATTTTTTCTCCATGTTCTTTTCAGTCTGAGCTTGAGGCTCTGTCTGCCACCGACTCTGAATCGGCGACTAAGTCTGGCTATAGCCGCGTAAGGCACAGAGGCGTATAATTAGCGTGCAACATTGGCAAAGTGAAGCTAATGGTACCCCGAACAGCACAGAAACATGGCAGCGGAAAATGCTCTTGCCCACAGACACGGCGGATTCTTAACCGTAATTCTTGAAACCGTAAGCGGGGAATCCGGCATGACATGCTGCGAGTCGTTGAGTCGTGGAAGTCTCAAAAAGTCACAGAAGCCACCGAAGAGGTCAGTTCGGAGGCCAATCCATGGGCCGTGTGTGTTGTGTGTGCGAAGCAAAACGGCGACAAAAGTCAGCCGAGTTTACGGTTAAGTTATGGAAGAAATTTACTAAAAAGCAAGCGTAAAATTTTAATTTTGTTTAATTGCCAGCAAAAGTTGTCAAAGTCGGGTGAAAAATTATAGGTTTTATGGATTTTTAAATACTCTCACAAGCAAAAGAAAAAACTATTAGGTTTTGTATAAATTAGCTTATAGAAGACTCTAAAAGTTGGAGAATTATGTATGTTAATAGATTTTCAGGTTTAAACCCCTCAGAAAACTAAGATACTTTTTCAGCTTTTAAATAATCAACGAAAAATTTTTATAATATTTAATATATTGTTAAATTCGTTAAGCAAATTTATATCAAGTGTTTTGATATTTTAAGTCAAAGAAAGACAATCTGCAAAGGAAGCTACGCTCTAAACATCCCTTTAAATGCTTAAAAAACAGATAGTTTACATTATTTTAATATTATATAAAGGATAAAACTATACAAAAATATCTTTTTAATGCACAACTTAAGCTCGCTTTCAAAAAAATTAAAGTGCAATTCATTCTCCATAGATATTAATCTACCAATCCAGCTAACAACATTAAATTCGGTTAATTACCATCAAAAGCTAGCAATAGCTCGATATAATCCCAACGGAAATCGAAGTTTTAGCCAGGCTAACGAAGATTTTGGAGCCTGTTCTTGGGTGAAATTTCGCTTCTACCAATTTGTTGGCAGTGTGTGTCGTGTATGTATGTGGAATTGGCCAAGTGGTTTGGCTAGATTCTTTCAAGAGCAGCAGCAGCAACAGCACCTCGCCGATTTTCTTGTGGGCGTTTCACTTTTGCCAGCTTTCATTTCACTCTGGCCCCAAAGAACTTGCACAATTCCGAGAATCCGGATACGGAGCCGGAGTCGTAGACCCGGAGTGCCCGAGATATCGGCCCCGGATTCAATTCTGCACACTTCACGCGGCCATTGGGCGCTATTTCAAATATTTGTAGGGGCAACGCGGGCTGGGAACACAAACAAAACACTGAATAACACGCGCCGAGGAGTGCCAGAGGGAAATATGTGAAATAATCCCATGAAACCGAGCCAAGTCACTGAGGAACTGAACTGAGCAACTCCAAACGTCTCCAACGAGCGACGACCGCAAAGCAACTGACGTGAGTTGCTGTCGCTGTCGACGTTGCTGCTGCTGCGAGTTTTGCTGCTGCGTTATTTGTTATTGTTGCTGCTGCTGCGAGCAGCTTTGCCGATGGCCGCTGTCGATTGCCGTTGACGCCGCTGCCGCAGCTTATGCTGCTCCTACGATATTGCCGTTGCTGCTGCTATTCCTAAAGCTGTTGCAGCACTGAAAAAAATTCTAAGCGATTCTGCAAGGATTTCCCAACGAAAATATGAATATTTTAAGATTTTAAATTAAATATTCAAGCCTTAAAAAATATTTAGTTTGTATTTTGTGGGCAGATTGTGTTCAACTTTTAAATCAAACTTTAGATATTTGACCAAAAGTACAGGAAAAAAAATATATAAATATTTAAAAGTATTTTTATTCGTATTTAAATTTAAGTATGAAAGCCACTTAAAAGTATATGTTTTAAAAATGGTTTGACATAAATAGTTACTAGAATTAATCGTTTTAAATGTATGTTTCATTACGTTTTTAGATCACCTAAAGACTAGCAAATTTATAAAAATTAAAACCCGTTTAAACTTAGACACAAAATAAATTTTTGAACAGTGAACTGCAACTATAGTTGAAGATCGTGCATCTTGTATCTTTGAGTTTGTCGGGCATTCTTGTGCATTGGCTTTTGGCGCTGCATTTTGTTCTGATTCTGTGTCTGTTTCTGTTTCTCTTTCCTTATTATGTTTCGGTTTTATTTTCCTTTTCTTCGCCTGCAAAATGCATTTCTCCAGAGGCATGCGACCCACAAAAGCAAAGAACTGAAGCTGAAGTTGGAGCTCCAAGTGGAGCCAGAAGAAGCGGCCACAAAGAATCGCTTGTGCGCGTTCGTTCACATTGACTTGTGGAAATGATGGTGGCCTTTAATTAGGCAAACAAATTTTAATTAAGTCGCAGCGCCTCTAATTGATTTGGCAGCTTTCTGCAGAGTCTGCCGATGCCGACGCGAGATCACAGATCCGAGATAAATCAACCATTGAGGCGCCTGGGAAGCGGAAACAGGTTTTGGGAGCCAGAAGAACGCGTGATTCTTCGGAGACTGCACGCCCGCAAGCCTCTTTCAATCGTTCAATCAATCAGCACGAAGACTAACAGATGTCGACTTCTCGGGTTCGAGTTCGAGTTGGATTTCGAAATTCAATACCAGTTCTGGTCCAAGTTCAAAAGAGTCGAAAAGAGACGGAACAAAAACAGAAACCGAAACTCAAATCCACTGGGAACAGTAAAAAGAAAAAAAAGAAATACAAAAAAAGTAAACAAAAGCATATAAACAAAACACAAACTACAAGCAGCGCTGCGGCAGTGCAAAAACACTTCAAATATTTAACGACTGTTAACTGGTGTGCGCGCTGTTAACTAACATTAACAACTTAACCCTTTATGGCCCACTCCTTAGTTAATAAAAAACAAATTGTCTACGACAAACTGAATACTTTATATATACAATTATTTGTTAAGCCAATAAAAAAAAACCATAAAAAATATAAAATAATATATAAATAAATAATTTATTATCCACTTAATATTAAAGTAATTTTTTCAGAATTCTAAATTTTATAAATAGGTGCAGTTTAAGAAATAATTTCTATAATATAAATATTTATGAGTACATTTTTATTTACCTTATGTATAAAAATAAATCCTTGATTGAACTTTAACAATCAATTAATTATTAATATTAATTACCAGTATTAAAAATTTAGCATTATAAAAAATATACAATAATAAACAGAAGAATAAGTTTAAAAAATCAGAACTTAATGATCTTTAATCCCTTGATTTTATATTTATATGAAAACAATTAAATATTGTGGTTAAGCAATTTGGAAATTAAACAAATGTTGTGACTTAGATAGCAAATGTAACTTTGTGGCAAGACATTTTGTTGATCATTTTGAATATTTGCCTTTAAATAAACATAACTTTCTCTAAGCATTTATGTGCGACATAATAATTAAATATAAAATATTATATTAAATAAAAATAACACCTAGATAGTCTCATGATACAAACAAAAAATTAAATAAATATTAATAATCTAAAAATAAAGGCTTTTTTGTCGCATTTCAATAAAAGATATTTGTCTGCCTTTTTTATGGTTTATTGAATAAACTTTATTCTATTCATAATCTGCAATTTTCCACACTTTTGAAAGATATATAAGTATCTCAGAGAGTTAAAAGGAATTTTAGCGTTTCGCAAAAGTTTCGGCGCTCACAAAAAACTCTAAAATCTCAGCGACCTGCAAACCTGGTTTTCGTTTTCGTTTTTCTTTTCATTTTCATTTTTCATTTCCATTCCAACTTCCATTCAATGCAATGCGAAAAACAGCAAGTGGAGTGAGTGCAAAAAAAGAGCTTAAAAAACGAACTCAACGCCCAAACATGGGCTTGTCAGCGCAACCGCTTTGTACTTGAGCGGATCATCATCATCATCTGCGTCGAGGTGGTGTGCCTACGATCTGGGATCTGGGACTGTTACTGTTTATGAGGCGGAGGCACCACATGTGGCAACTTCATTTCCATAGCAGACACACTTGTTGCTATATCTCCGCATCTTTGTATCTGTCTCTGTAATTTGCATTAAGTGGCTGATTTTCCTTCGCCTGATTTCGTTTTCATTTTAATTTCTGCCTGGTAGTAGATTTTCTGTAGTTTTTTTTCGGGGCGGTCTCGGGCTGAGGCAACGGGGCGTATGCGAAACAATGCCCATTAATCACCGCCAGCTGCGGTAATGCAAAACTTTAATTATCGTTACCATTTCAGCTGACGAAATCTCCACTTCTTCTTCTGTATTTCTTTCATTTTTTGGTCTATTTAATTTATTGTACAAGTGTCGGGAGAGAAAGAGAAAAAGCTGAGCAGATTGGAGATTAAATCTGGGCTCGAAAAATAAATATATGAGCACTTTCCAACTGTCATCAACTGTCGCCTGTTGCATGCCACCGTTTCAAGCTAGAAAAACCAAGGAAAAAGCCAGCCAATAACTGGGAAAAATGGTAATAAACTGAAGACGACACGCGGATTAGATGGCCTTGGCAGGGGTCTTCGGGTTTTCGGATATTTGCCTCCCCATCTCAGCCCCCAAAACGTGATTTGTTTAGAATTAAATCGTAGCCACGTACGATCAGCGGTCAGTCGTTGGTCGTGGCGGGTTGCTTGGAATCGTGTTTAATCAGTAAAGAAAGAAAAGTCCCCATATCGGAGAGCAGAAATATGTATATGTATGTATATAATTTTAGTTAAACTGCAAATAAGAAAGTAAGCCACTGCGTTGCGAATAAGGTTTATGGGAAATATGCATTGAATCAGTTTGCTTGGAAATCGGAATACGGCATGGGTATTTATATTTGTATAAATTAATCACTAGCTATGTATTTTACAGAATGTACTTGGATTCCTTGTAAATAAAATTATGATAAATAAATCTAAAAATAAATACAAAGAAATTCTTAAAAGGATAACAAAGTACTGCCTTATTTATTTGGTTTTTTAATCGCTTTGTTTTTAATATAAACTTGTACTTGAATTTATTTTTTGAAATTATATTCAAAGAAATTATACATCATCAAAATTTCCAACCTTCTGGTAACAACTTTTAAAAGTTTTGTTTACAAAATCTGAGCTTGCGGTTTTATTTCATTATAAACATCACTTTGGGACTTCTTTCTCCTCATCTGCAAACCAGTTATTATCACTTATTCATGGGCAAGTGATGTCTCATCTCACGATCAACGAACTCTCTAGGCCAAATTTCACTTTGGCTTACTATTTCGTGTCTATAACCTCTTTTAAATGTCGCCCACACTTATTTAAGGTGACACCATTTAACCAGCATTGAACTATTTCTTTATAGAATGCTTGACATGCCACGAAAAGATATTGACTGCGAAACGATTGTCTCACGACCTGCGTTTATGGCCAAATGCCGAATGAATACCAATCAGGGGAATTTCACATTGCCAAAAATAAATAAAGTTGGCAAGCAGATTCAGTCCCCGAAAAGAACCTGCTGCTGCTGGATCGAATTGACTGGCATTCAATGATCAGCGATCGTTCGATCGATCGATGAAGCTAACATAATTTACGGTGCAGTTTTCACATTGAAAATGTCACCAAGTATGTCAGCGATGACGACAATGACGTGTTTGCTTCTCCCATTGCGTTGTTTCGCTAAACTTCAATATATATATAGTATTTTATGCATTTTTTTGCAGCAATATCTGCTGATGTCGGAGCTACTCGAGCGAAGTTCATTGGCTGGCAGGCACGAAGAAAGCATTCGCCAAGCAACTGGCCAAAAGGCATCTGCACAGGGAGAAATGTTAGGGTTAAATTCTGAATTATTCTATTTACTATTAATTAAGATAAATTTTTGAAATTCTTAATCAGAAAAGTAAACAGTAGGGTACAGAAAATTCCTTATAAAGTGCCTAAAACAAATCAATTTAATGCTTTAGCTAACAACTTTAAATTAAATAATAATGTAACATAGTTTTTGATAGCTTTTTAAAAGATTTCAAAGTCATTCCAGGATTATGTCCATTGTAATATATGATATGAATACTAACACTTTATAGTTTTAAGGCTAAAGACCTCGATAATAAATATTTTAAAACTTCTTTTGACTTTTAAAAGTTTATTTAAACTCAAGAGAATTTCCTATGACCCAGATTTTCTTTGTTGTAAAAAAAGATTTATCATTTTTTGCTCAAAATGTATTACCAACTTGTATAGCTAACTATTTCTTCCGGTGCTCTTGTGGCCACGTGAGTAAGTGGACTTTTGTGCAGCTCAGTCTACAGGTTTTGACCAGCATCAGCCCCGCTTTTGGGGCATGAGTCACGGACTTGGCTGAGGAATGAAACAGAGAAAAGTCCCCACCGAGAGACTCTGGCTAATTCCAACCAGGGTTGTCAACGGCTGTAAGCTGCACCTACAAATTATTGCAATTATGAGAGTCTATCAGCATCTAGTTGTATCTGCGAGATACAATTTGTTGCCCCCACGCGGCACAATTTCGTGTGGCGTAGACGTGGGCGTGGAGGCTCTAATTATATGGCCAGCACTTAGACATCCAATGATTGTTATGCAAAGAAGCTGAGCTCAAGATGGTCACCGCGCTGAGATCATGTGAATGAAAATGGAAAGTGGAGCTGTAATCTCGCCGAGCATATAAGTTGCCGCCGACTGCATAACTAACAGAGTTATTATGGTGATTTCTTCTGCGGCGACAAAAGCGAAACGGAAGCCATGACCAGGTCAGTCCACTGGCAACCACTTCACTCGAATCACAACACACATTGCAGAATTACACTCATCACACACATCGTGTGTGTGTGCATAAACTAGTATTTGCCTTTTAATGAGGCCGGAAGAAATTGGTGTAATTGTAACGGTGTAGTCGCCGACTTGAAGTAGCAATGAAATCGAAACTGGAACTCCAGCTGGCGGTGGACACATTAAATCCGTGAGCAAGCTAAGGCTAGGTTTTGGGTTTGGAATAAATAAGAGCTGAGGTTTAGTTGGGAAATTACCAAGGCACAGGAAAAAGAACAATCGAATTTAGTAGGCTCTTATTTCTTTATTTGTTCTTTAAATTTAATCTCAACATCACAGTTTTATGTTAATAGATGACTGATTAATTAGTGTTTCATTAGTTTATTTCAAGTGCCAAAACAAGTAATCAATTACTCAATATCTAAATAAAAGCAATTCACGCAATAAAGTAAATAAATATTCTTATCAAATAAAGAAATATGTACATATAGGAAGTTACTATCTATACACAAGAAAGATAGAAGAAGATAGCTAAAACAACATTGTTTATATATGGAATAGATGAAGTTCTGAAGTTCTATTAATATGATATGAAAACTATACCTAGACAGCATTTTATATTACTCAAATATCATAATTAGGTGCATATCCCATCATGAGGGCAGTAAAGATATGAGTGATTCCAAGCCCGTAGAACGAAGTTTCATCACGACATTAATCAATCTTCTTTCACTTTCCAATCCGTACTCCACGCAATCCAAATCCCAGACCCAATCCCGCGGTTAAACAACTTTCAAAGAGAGTAAAGTCCGACCTTTATTTGCTTTTGGCAGCTTTCTAACTGCGGAGCCGTAAATTGGCAAAGAAGGGCGTAGAAACACGCACAAAAAACGGGGAGATCCAGAAGTGTAATAAAAAATAAAGATTTTGGAATCACACATACATATGTATGTATATATACACATTACTTATGGGGATTGTATTATTACTTTTTCCAAGAAAAACTGCCGATAAGTATAAGACGGTATTTATCAGTGGAGCAGACATTCGTATTGTTTTCCGAGTATTGCAATTGCATTGGTCTTATCACTTTTATTGTTTCCCCCTTTTTACTTACATTTTGAGGCCGTTTATTATGTATTTATTGTCTTAAAATCCGAATCCGATATCTGCACCCAAAGTGCTAGTTTTATGGGAGCTTTAAATCAATCAATTTTTGGTTTTCACACTTTTCATTTTTATGCTAATTCACTTGTTGTTCAGTTGTTATATAAAAATGACCCGACGGCATTATCTTCCACGCTTTCATATACAAATCGGCCTTCGGGGTATTATCACTTTATCTATGCTTTCTGAGTGGCAAATTCATTGTGAGAAGAAGCTGCTGGGACTTGGACTTGGCACTCCGCCTGGCCACTTGCTTTGGCACACAGAAATATTTCACTCACTCCTCGCATTTTTCTCATTTTATCATTTTCCACTTTTACTTTTGCAATTACTTTTCTCAGATTTTCCACTCAATCGCAAGTTGCAGCACTGGCACAGCGATCAATCACAGGCTTTTTGGTCTCGATAACAATTAGACGGGGAACCGCGCGCTAATGGAGCTCGTAAGAGTTTGATCGCTGGACTGAGACTGTGACGGAAACCCAGACCGGAGAACGGAGACCGGGGACCGATAGCGCCGGCTCGGGGATTGGGGATCGGCGCGAGAGAGCTGTGCGAGAGTGCGCGGCCATAACAATGGGGCTACAGTCGCTGCCGATCCGATTCCGATCCACGATTCTCTGTGCTCCGGAGCTTTGGCTGAGTGCCACCGGGTCGGGTCACGGCGCCCGAAGGCTGTGAAGAAAGAGTTTGGATCATGTAAGCTGGAGCACAGGGAGCTTTCAGGCAGCAGGTTGCTCAGTCTGCTCATGGCGGTTAACGACAGCTTGTCCCCAATTCCAGATTTTGTGTACTTTCCGTGAAGTCTTTTTGGGGGGTTTCATACCCTTTCCAAGGGCTGTGGTTACTGTGTTCAGAAAGAAATGGCCAAGATCTGGAAATTTTATTCACGGTGACTCAATAAATATTTAGTTTATTACTAATTTTAGAAAGAAGTAGGAAAGGAGTCATATTTAACCATATAAACTATATATCCATTCATAGTTTAAGAGTAATAATATTCCACAAATGCTTTCCCATTAAAATGTGAAAACCTGTGGAAATCATTTCTAAATTAATTTATTCTAAAGAAATAATTGAAAGAAATTTATAAAAATTATATGAAACTCTTTTGTACTATTAATATCAGGGACCGAAAATAATGATTATTTAATTTTTGAAATATACAAATAAAGAAAGTTTTTGATTTGTTCTCTAGTCCTCAAAAATTATAAATAAAAATAATCTTTGGCAAATCCTCAAAAGTATAATAGTTTAGTAATAATAAAATTGTAATACAAAAAATATAAATCAATTAAAATAGATAAACAAATATATCAATTAAAATCTTTACCAAAAAGGGCATTTAACCCTTCAGTGTTTAAACCTCGCCTTCCCTCCCTTTCTTGTTGTGATATTTTTTTGGCTGAGATACGGCCATAAAGACGCAAAATACTTGAGTAAACAGATAATATAATAAAGAATTCCACACAAGTCTTGGCTGCTTCTGATACACTTGACGCAATTACCTGAAATCGGCACAAGAGAAGCCCCAAAGAAAGGCTCTCTCCCCGGCACGCTCCTCCCAAAGGGGACAGGAAAATATGCTGTCAACATTAGAAAGTAAGGCAAATCGAGACAAAAACTAAAACTAAACTCTGCCGAAGATGTTCGATGAGATGGCCCGGCAGGGGCCAGGAGGGGAGAACACACACGACCAGCTGCGTGGAAATTGACCAAAAGTGAGCACTTTACCTGCCCAATTTGTGCCTGTCCAAGAGTTGTCTGGACAGGAAGATCTTGGCTTCAGCTCGCCAGATAGCATGTGAAAGTGCGCATAGAATGATGGAGCAGTGAAACTGGAAAATGCCCAAGTCCAGACTTTCCACTTCCTGTAGAAAATCTAGCCAGAGTCTGCGTGAAAAAAAAGGAGAAAAATTAAAATACAAACTGGTTCTCTGCTAACCAGGAAGCCTTAAAAGGTTTTCCCATTTCCATTTAATTAAAAACAATTTGTTTATTTGCCATGCTTTATATAGTAAATTGTATATTTCTTTTTATATCGTGTTCGACCCCCCGATTTTACATTTTGTAACTTGAAAACTCTTTCCTCTTTCGAGCTCTCGAAAACTGTTTGTTTGCCTTGCCAAATATTTGATTTAAACATTCTACTTACTTACTTGGTGCAAAGTTGTGAATTATCTTTTGTTAGTAACATTAAAATGTAGAGTTAAGGTTAGATTTTCGACAATGTCGCACACACATACTATCTCTCTCTCTCTTGTTTGTTTTGTAAAATAGTTTGGTTTTCTTGGAAAAAAGGAGGCCTTAGTGCCTGGGCTTTCCTTAGCTTTATCACTCTACAGTTCAATATCTTATATTGGTGCGAGACAAAGTGCAATGTTAATTTTAAATATATATATATATTTTCTTTGATTTTTTGTAAATATTTCGAGGGTCCTGATTGGACGCCCCCCGTGGGATCAAAAACAATTAAAGCGTCTAAGCTGCATTTAGATGCGCGCTCCAAAAGGGATTTCCAAAAAGAATAATAAGTGATTTGCCAAAATTCCAAATTGTAGTTCGATCTGTATCCCTGATAGTGCCTCGATCCTAGGCGACATGAACCAAAGCACAGCTCTGTTGTTAAGTATTATACTCGTTCATTCATTTATTTAATTAAACAAAAGTGTGTAACTTAAGCAAACAAAAAGTTCTAAATGATTTCAGGGCCTGCGACCGATCAAAGTTGTCAAGAGCTCATTCGCTCGGCTTGAGATAGTTTAATTATATATAATACAATAAAATAAATATTAAACATAGGAGTAAGAAATAAAATTAGAAAGGGTTTTATTCATTCCAAAAAGTACGCTGATCGATCCCCTATGCGGGCTCCTCTCCTCACTCTTCGCATAGAGTTGCTTGGCTATTTACTACATCTCTTGGCTCTTTAGGTTGCATTAAAGACTTGCTGTGAGTTGGATTGCTTTCTAAACACTAAACATTTCGTGTTATTTGTATTTTTGTTACTTGGTTGCTTGCTGTTTGCTCTTGTAATTTCACTAAACTAATATTTAACATTTCATTACTTTCACACACAATATATGCTCTTAACAATTTCGTCAGCAAAAAATCGTATCAAAGAGTCTGCATACGTTTCAATACAAAATATAATCGTAATTAATATTCAACTCCATCTGCTACTCCTCCTCCATTGCATCACTATCAAATCTACAAATCCACCTCCTTAGGTCGAAATCGCGTCGTTCAGCAGCGCGTTCAGCTCCCGGATGTGCTGGGCCTTGGATCCGGTGGCCGTGGAGGCTCCGCAAGCGCGTCCAACATAGCTGTGGATAGTTAAAGAAGAACATATTAGCTTGATAATCCTTGCAGATGATGATTCAATCATTGGGTTAGAGACACGTGCACTAGCCTTTAGTCTTGAAACTAGTTTTCATTGGTTTATTTTTATTTTTTAGCACACTTAGAGCAAATGGCAATGTTCAATGAAATGAGGTGGTTAGGCAAGCGCAGGGTATTAGCTCTAGTTTTTTTTTTAGAAATGAAAAGAGATCTTAGGTTGAGGCGGGAACTTAAAGGGAAACCACACCGAACCCAAACATTGAAATGGACTCCTAAGCAGAAGCATTCTCTTGCTTCTCTTGTTTATATATTTTATTTAAAATCCTTTAGATTGTCAGCATAAATTCTCAAGCCTCGTTCGTACAGCAAACTTGGATCAGGATGTGAGATAGATGTATGTATGAAATGTCTGCCTACAAGTATCTAAAAGCTTAGAAGTTTTCTATATAGTATGTTTGTTGTGTGGCTTATACAGCACTCTGGACAAAACAAACAGAACAAGGATGGAACAGGACGACGACTTGGGTTAGATTGGAGCAACACATATGTTGGGGTTAACTGTGGTTATCTCTTTTACAACAGGGACTTGCAAACGGCATAGAGATGTGGGCGGGGAACTTATCAAAATCAAACTCAAAACGCAAAATCGAAACGCCCGTGCTTAGTTCTGAACTATAAAATAAGACAGCAAGTAGTCAGAGGTTAAGATATAGTTTAGTTCGAGAGTAAGAGTAGTAAGTAGGTTTTAGTGTATTGTTTCATTATTTTTAAAGGGAGAGGATATAACAAACATCATGCCGAACAACATAAATCAGTAATCAGCAATCGATGAAAAGGAAACGAAAACGGAAACAGAAACGGAAACGAGACAAATGAGGAGTTAACGAAACTGAGAGTATTAATTTGGATCGCTCCGAGGATAGTAGTTATATTTGCAGATAGTAGTAGTAGATAGATAGGTTGATTAGATAGATTAATTGTAGATATATAGATTGTATTTGATCGCGGGCAGCATCGTTGCTTAGCTAGCTGTGTGTTCCTGGTGGTCCTCTCACCTAATTTTGCGTCCGGACTTGGCCTTACGCGTTCCGGGAGCGGCTGCGATGCCCGCGGGCCTATTGAAATCGTGTCGTACGTTCTTAAGGTCAAAGTGCTTGGCGGCATTAAACTCGCCACTCTGGGTCGCAGCAGGATCCGTAGGATCGCCCTTCGCGTTCGAAGCGGCGAACATGCGGCTTAGCCAGGGTTTCGATTTTTGATCGGAATCGGAGTCGGATTCGTGATTAGTATGATCATTAGTGGTAGTAGTATTGGTGGTTGTATTGGAGAAGGAGGATTGCTCATCGCTTTGGCTGTAACAATAACACATACACAGAGAGAAAACGAGAGAGAAAGAGAGAGGATTTGTTTTTGTTTGGTTTTTGGTTTCGATTTCTTGGGTTGTTTCGAATTTTTCACAATTTTGTTCATTATTTTTGAGTTCCGCCAATTGCTCGTCACATATTTACACAACGAATGGGACTGGGATCGAGGGCTTTTGATTGCCAGAATTAAACAAAACTGGTATTTGCTCATCGTCTTGCACAAGTTTCGATTAGTAAAGAAAGATACAACTTAACGAGGGCATCAGGGGTTAAAAAAAATCATAAATAAGAAGCCATGCCAAGTTAAATGAACAGGATGATTGTATCTAATGGGTGATTAAGCCAATTTGCTGATGGACTCGCTTGGAGAATTTTCAGTGATCGAATTTCTAGGTTTGAGGTGACAACAATGTTGGTTTGGTTTTTCGTTTTTGCGGTGCCTGGACATGCTCATCCAAAACAGAATTAAAGATAACTCAAGGCGGATATCCGTTCAATATGTTTGTGTGTGTGGAATGTGTTGTTGTTTTTATCATTTTTCTTTTGTCTAAGTCTAGCTACTCAGGGAGAAATATTGAGAGAGATATATAGATAGGCGGTAGCAGCTAGGAGGCATGATGAGGGGTGATAGGAAGCTCTAAGTTCAATTGAATTTAGCCAATGCCATATGACGTTAACGTATTAACTTATATAACAAAATATATGAAGGGAAAAAGAGTGCAAATTAATTGAAAATTTAATAAGTTAAAATGAAACGTTGCCTTTAAGTCAAAAAGTTGTACAAAGTTTTGGAAATACAAGTATTAAGGCTCTAAAAATGTGTAAGGCTTTGAAATCTATTAACAAAATTTTAATTTGGAATATATTGCGCACTTTTATATTGATATTTTCTTGATTTTGCCCAAAAAATATTTATTTGAATTATTAAAAAAACGTCAAGCGTCATACGGCGTTGGCAACTAAGAGATACAGCGATAGCTTCAATAAATAAAAAGATAGTCCAGTAAAATAATGGTTGGGTTAATGCAAAAATAGTGAAATAATAGCAAAGGAGAGAAAGATATTGAGAGAATCAAAGTAAAAAACAGGTGCAGTGCACGGTGAGAGTAGTGGGTGCACTTCACTCCAAAGGGACAGAGATAAACAGAGAGACTGCAGAAGATACGTAGCCTGAGGGAAAAGGATGTGGCTCAGTCGCGGGCTCAGTCTCGAGTGGGTGGGATTTGGTGACCGCTTATGGTTCTAGCCCTGGCACCTACCTGATGTCACGGCTGTGGTTGAGAGCGGTGAGGAAACGGGGCTGCACATAGGTCCAGCAGCCCTGGTTTTTGTGCTCCTCCTGGGCCCACACGAGCTCGGCGTTCTTGTACAGGTTGGCCTGCTCCTTGACCAGATCGAAGGGGAAGGGAGAAATCTAAAGAAAGAAAATTATTAAGTATTTATTTCAATATTCTTTTGAAAAAGTCTCTTTCTTACCTGCTCCACACGCACGATGGCCACCTCGTTCTCCAGCTTCTTGTCGGCACGCGTCTTGGTCAGATCGTAGTAAACGCGACCCGTGCAGAAGACAACCTTCTTGACGTTGCTCGGGTTCTCGCCAGCCACTCGGTCGGGAATAATGCGCTGGAACTCGCTGCCCTCGCTCATCTCACTGAAGGGGCTCTTGGCCTCCGGGTGGCGCAGCAGGGACTTGGGCGTGCACAGAATAAGAGGCTTGCGGAAAGGCAGAGCGATCTGGCGGCGCAGGATGTGATAGTAGTTGGCGGGCGTCGTGCAGTTGGCCACGATCCAGTTGATGTCGTGCAGCTGGCGGGTGCCGAACTCATCGGACTCCGGGGGGAAATAGTCGGGATCGTCGCTGCTCATCTGCAGGAAACGCTCTACGCGGCACGAGGAGTGCTCGGGTCCCATGCCCTCCATACCGTGGGGCAGCAGCATGACCAAACCGGACTGGCGCACCCACTTGGACTGACCGCTGGAGATGAACTGATCGATGATCGACTGGGCCGTGTTGCTGAAATCTCCGAACTGAGCCTCCCACAGCACCAGGGCGTTGGGGTTGGTCATCGAGTAGCCGTGCTCAAAGCCCAGCACAGCATACTCCGAAAGCGAGCTGTTCGACACGGAGTAGGGCGCCTGATCAGGGTACATGTGCTGCAGCGAGTTGTAGGTGGCCTTGTCCACCAGCTGGTGGTGCAGAACGTGGTGACGGTGCGAGAAGGTGCCGCGCTCCACATCCTGGCCGGAGAGGCGGACGTGAATACCCTCCTTCAGCAGCGAGCCGAAGGCCATAGCCTCACCCAGAGCCCAATCGGCGATCTTCTCATCCACCATCGCCTTGCGGGCGGCAAGCACACGAAGCAGACCCCTAAAAAGACGAATATTAGAATAAACATCAAGAATTATGGTTTTAAAACTCACTTGTGGATCACGAATTCGGCGGCATTGGGTGGAGGCGACGAGAAACGGTTGCCAATGTGGATAAGGGTCTCCTCCTTGACACCAGTGGGAGCCACCTTAAGGGGATCCTTGCCCTCGAAGAAGCCAGACCAGGGCGAGTCCAGCCAGTCCTTGTACTTGACGTGAGTCTCTGTCTTGGCCAGAGCGAAGGCCTCCTCGCAGATGTTCTCGTACTTGGCGGCCACAGACTTGACCTCCTCGCCGGTAACGGTGCCTTCGGCGATCAGCTTGTCGGCGTACAGATCCAGGCAGTTCTTGTGCTTGCGGATCTTCTGGTACATGAGCGGCTGCGTGAACATGGGCTCGTCGATCTCGTTGTGTCCGTTGCGTCGGTATCCCACCAGATCGATGACGCAGTCCTTGTGGAAAGTGGCACGCCACTCGGCAGCCACCTTGCACACGTGCATAACGGCCTCCGGATCGTCGGCGTTCACGTGGAAAATGGGGGCGTTCACCACACGGGCGACATCCGTGCAGTAGGGCGAGGACCTCGAGAAACGGGGATCGGTGGTGAAGCCAATCTGGTTGTTGGCCACCACGTGGATGGTGCCGTGGGTGGTGTAGTCGGGCAGGTCCGAGAGATGCATCGTTTCGTACACAACGCCTTGGCCGCAGAAGGCGGCGTCACCGTGAATCAGGATAGACATGACCTTCTTGCCCTCCTGGTCGCCGCGGTAGAACTGCTCGGCACGGGTCTTGCCCTGAACGACGGGATCCACGGCCTCCAGATGGGAGGGATTGGCCACCACAGCCAGGCGGATGTTCTTGTTTGTCACACGGTTCAGACGCTCGATGTAGGTGCCCAAATGGTACTTCACATCACCGGAACCCTGAAGAAAAACGTAATATTACAAAATATTCTCATTTTGGAATGTATCTAGTGTAACTCACATCGTCAGCGGCCTCCAGACCAGCGAACTGGGTGAAGATCTGGTTCAGGGGCTTGCGGCACACATTGGCCAAGGTGTTGAGGCGTCCACGATGGGGCATACCCATGATGACCGACTCCACGCCCAGCTCGGTGGACACATCAATGATCTCCTTTAGGGCTGGGATCATGATCTCGCAACCTTCCAGACCGAAACGCTTCTCGGACGAGTACTTCTTGGCCAGGAAGGCCTCGAAGCCGGTGGCACGGGTCAGGCGGGCCAGAATCAGGCGCTTCTCCTCGGGCGAGAAGTTTAGCACGCCGGGAGTCTCGAAACGCTTGCGAATCCAGTTGCACTGCTCCAGGGAGTTGATGAACATGAACTCCACGCCAATCTTGTTGCAGTAGACATTCTCCAGGCGGTTCAGGATTTCCCTATAAAAACAAGAAGATTTTAGAATCAATAAGGAAGTGTTAAATAGTGGTTTATACTCACTTCAGGGGCAGGGAGGCCTCGTCGCCACCGATAAAGGTGGTGCTGGGCAGCTTGAACTGGCGCTCCATGTCCTGCTCGCCTGTTTTCCGTTTCAAATTGGGATGTAAGAATGGGTTTAGATTTAGTAAGGAGTTCGGAAAGGTGGGGTTCAAGTGAGTTTTTAGGTTAGTAAACTGTAGGCGGCAAATGTTGGTTTTGAAATTCGGAGTGTAATGATTTTTTTAGTTTCGTTTTTGGTACGAACAAAGACCTTATAATAATAGGATGAATTGCCAGCAGGAAAACTTTAAGAGCAAAAAATTGGTACGGCGGAAATTCATCTGTTTATTTTGGTCTTTGGTACCAATTAGGGTGTACGAGTACAAAGAGTTCGGATTGGGTTCATGCTCATCTCGGTTCTTAACTGACATTTTCTCAAAAACACTTGGCGCCACTGGCCAGTGGACATGCATTAGACACTGATGGTGATAGCTGAACTGAAATTGGTTCCCAAATGGTTTCATAATCACATCACTTGCAATCAGACTAATTGGGGCTTATCTTCGATCGATTCCCCTTTGTTTCGCTTGTGAAAAAAAATAAATAAGAATCATGCAATCTATATTCTTAACAAGGTCGAACGAACTCGTGAGAATAAATAATAATAACAATACTTAAACTTGTTGTCACAATTTAAATTACAATATATATATATAATGAAAACAATGAGGCGGAGAATGTACAAACGATGTAACACAAATTCATTGGCAATATATAGGCGTATATTTACTTGGTTCTATATATCATACACAACATTTGTGTGTTGGGTTTCGATTTTGATGTCAAGGATATCGTGTGTGCGTGAAAGACAAAAGACAGTCACTACCACAATGTTCTCGGTATGTTTTTTTTATAATATGTACAGATCAAGGAGATCAAGGAGTAGGGTTAAGGAACGCAAAACGGGGCGTGGTGTGTCCCGGGTCGAATTTACTTACCGAAACTGAAATTAGCGTAAATGGATTTCGTCGAGGAGTTGCCAGGCAATTCTGGTGTATTAATTTCGAGTGGGTCGAGGTGAGCAATATTATGTCCTCGAATCTAACGTTTCAGTATTGGGTGGATTGGAGGTGTGTGGTGTTGGTAGTATTAACAATGTTTTCGGATTGGTTTTGGTTCGTTTTTCGATTTGTTTTTAGGTTTTCACAACACACACATAATAAGTACAAAGAGAGAAAATTTGGAATTTGTTTTAAACATTGTTTTCGAGACGAGATTTGGCGGTTTTCGGTTTGAGTTTCGATTGCAGTTTTGTTTTCGATTTGGTTTAACATTTAGGTTAGGAAGCGGTTATATAAAAATAAAGTAAAAAGAAAATAATCAATTAAAATTAGAGATACGTAGTATAGTATGGCGTAAAAACGGAAAATATAAACAGAACAGATACAACAGATCCTCAGCGCACAAACACAAAATAAAGCAAACTCTAAGGGCTCAGTAAGTAGACAATGATTGGTAGATATAAATGGTAATGTTTCGTTTTGTCGAATGTTAATCAAGGATCGGGGATCAGTGCAGTGCACAGGACAGAGACAGATAAAGATAAAGGCTCATGAAAGTGGGGTGCCGGAACAGAGAGAAGAGAAAATTAGAACTAGAAACCGTAACTGAAAGACGAAGAACTTTGAGAAAGCCAAACACCAAAAGGTTACTTACAGGAAATACCATAAACCTAAAACTATAAAACGGAACTCGCTAACTATAACTTAAGCCTAGGAAATACTCAATTTTCCTGCTCCTCATCAACTCCGAATTTCACTTAACATTCTTCTGCTGTTAAAGGTTACTTAAGCACGATATATTCATTGTTTTTCGGGATATTTAACTTAGGCTCTAGGTGTGGGGATGGGGGGGAGTAGCGGTTGGTGCACGATTATCGGATTGAGTGCGACTATGGTTGGGTTAAATGAGAGAGAGTTCTGTAAAAAGAAGAATTTACCAAACAAAAACCCAGAGTGCTGCCTGAGCACATCTTCGTTAGCACGACGTGCTAGACCATCCTTGCAAACGGTTTTTTCGCGTGTTAAAATTCCAAGCGGATCCAGATCAGATGCCAAATGACCACGTGACTATATTGTATGGTTCGAACAATTTATAGACAGATATTGGTTGATTATACATATGTAGGGTAGATCATATAGGTTTTAGGTATATCAAGAGGGGGTTATTGTGTTTGTGTGGCCTTAGAAACTAACTCAAACAATGGAAATCAGCTACAAATCAACGGGCTTTAACATTACCAAAAATCTAATTCATGTGCAACTTAAAAAAACACTTCTTCTCTGGCAATACTCCCTCGGTACGTACCCCAGATAAGTTAATGGGAAATGGTGCTAAGAAGTATGACCCCCAACAGTTAAGAGGTAAGCCGGGATGGAGGTGATCGAACAGATAACCAAACTACTTATGAACTTCTACTCGCTACCAACTAAATGGAAATGGAAACCATATCGATATCATGAGATAAATTAAAGACTATCTACCATGTGTACTGGACGCGATATGAACTGGTTTCTGGGAAATGAGAACACACATTAAACAGGGGGCAAAGGAAACTCTAATAATCGTAATCTAAACATAAACATTAACTGAACCTAGGAGAACGAAAAAAACAAAAAGCGCCAAACGAATACAAATACGATCCGCAATGGCTGTGGCTGCTGCAATCTCCACTGTTCGACTTCTGTGAACCAGTTGGGGAGGGGAAGCCAGCACGAGCCGACATACCTGGTAGCTCCTGATGATGGCCTGCACGGCCAAATGGTCGTCAATGGTCTTGGAGTCGGGCGCAGCGCCAGAGACGGCGGCTCCTCCAAAGTTGAAGGCCGTCAGCGGCAGAGTGTTGGCCTGCACGGGTGCCAAGTTAGGGGGGCTGACATAGCTGTTGCTGCGGAAGTACGCATCCCAGGACTGCAAAAAAACAGGAATAATCAATAAGCTTTCTTTAATTAAGCTTAACTAATTGGTTTGTTCCCTTTTAATTAAAGAAATAAAATTATATTTAACATTTACGATATGAATACATTAAGTATTATTCATTACACGGAAATAACTTGGAGCAAACGAAGCAAACTCCTTTCGAATTACTTGTTTAAAGTTGAATCACACCCGGAATTAAATGCTCCCTGAAATAAATTACTTACGGTGTGCACGGAGGTTGGATCCCTCAGCCAGGCGTTATACATCTCCTCCACATAGGAGGCGGTGCTGCCGTTGGCAAAGGGCTCGGCTGCTGCAGAGTTGTAGGTGCGCACAGCGGCCGCTGCAGTGACCTTGGCCATCTGAAAGGGATTATTAGGTGAATTTAATTACAATCCTAAAAAAGATCAGCGTCCAATCGACTCACCTGCTTGCTGGTGTTGCTCTTGAGGAGCCATGTGGCAAAGTTCTTGTGCGCCATAGGCGACAACGCCAGGCTGAAGGCTGTGTGGGCTCTATGCATTTTGTAGCTTTACAAAATAGATCTGAAAGCAAAGGAAGAGAGACAGTTAGTTGGTTTGGGGATCTTATCAACTGATTAATCGATGGCGCTTTGTTGACAAACAAGCCACGTAGGAGATAGCACACACCCGCCCCCCTAATAACCTGACCCTCTCGGCTGCTGTAAACGCGATTAGATTAGATCCAGAAGTCTTTACGTCATGGCCGCGTTTTCGGGGTTTTAACTGTGTCATCGCCGATCTACTGCCAGCTAATTGAAACTTGTTGCCAACCCAGCGGGAGCCAGTTATGAAATTCCCGCACGAAACGAGTTAACAATGAATGTGTGGCCAGCGGTGTATCGGTGGCAAATTTACATACGTCTAAAGCCTGACTAGACTAGACCTTATGGAAAGGCGGATCGCTGAGGGGCACACGTGATGCCGAACGTCCCATGACGTCAAACTGGCGTGGGTAGGTTCCGCTCGTCGTTTTTTTGATAATCAGCCAAGAAATTGCGGAGATACTTTGGCCCCCAAAAAAATAATAAAATGGTGAAATGGGGTTTATTTTTTGGTCTATGAGAGAGAGTGTAGTCGGCCCTCTCAGCAGCTGCTTTTTGCGCAGTTTTTTCATTTCGTTTCTTAATCAGTCGTGAATATTTGCTGGTTAAATAAAAGCATTGCAGTTTTGTTTGCCAAATACGAATCACGGTGAGCATCCACCTGTGTTTTTCGAGAACGAACGAGTTTACGTCCAGGGAGATAACGTCAAGTGTGAATGTCCCGGGGTCGGAGTAATAAATTCCTGACGGTCTGTGACTAAACACAGAACCCTCTAGACGCGGAACCCAGGTGATAAGATGATGGCGCTGCGTAAAACCGGCCTCCGTTGCCGATCATGCCACGCCAGCAGTTCCAGCGGAATTTGTCAATTATTAATCAAATTATTCGTGATAAGGACGCGCGTGCGGATGTCGTAATTGAATCGCTATCTTAGGCCAAAGTCGTGCAAAAAAAAGCAACAGTATATAAATTGAAATTCGGACAGGCAGTGGCTGTGGCTGGGAATTAATGGGAAAGTCTGGGAAGAGGCGTGGCTTAGGTCACATGTCTTATCGGCAAACGCATGCTGCTGCTGGCGGTGGCCAGACGATCCAAATCAAATGATTACAAAACACTGGCCTTTCCTCCCCAAAATAGAAAAAGGAAAGGAAGCAATTGGAGCGGCTAACCGGTTTGGAGTGGTCAAAGATAGGTATTTGAATGTGCAGCAGCAGCCGCAGCGGCACAGTGTGAATTCGGTAATAGTTACAGATACATTTACAGCTGCAGCTACAGCTACAGTTACAAATATAATTCAATTTAGGCGCCTGCAAACACTGCTCCTCCTCTCAGTGTTATCTATCTGTTTGCTTGTTTTGTGCTGGCGCTTTTCACAAGCTGCTTTCCTTGCAATTATATTCTGCTCGACGTCGCCGCTGATGTTACGAAAACAGATTACATAAGTGCAAAAAAATAATAAAACAGACTCGCGGGAGAGCAGCAACAAATTATTAGAACGCTCAGATGGAGCTAATTAGTGTGAAATGGGATGGTGAGCGGCCCGCTTCCATTTGGAGCGTGTCTGGAAAAATCCATTAAAGTATTTTCTATATTTTCGGGGATGGGATGGTGACTAGCCGACCGATTATACACTGCACGGCACTGACTGTATTATGTGGTATATAGTATAGCGCATACGATTGCTCCAAAAAAGCTAAACCAACCGAATATATGTACTCGACGCACTCGTATCCGTATCTGACAGATACGCGGCTAACGTTTTGTTCGGGCTGAGTGCTGCGCGTCGACTGAAGCGAATGCGAGCGGAATGCAAAGGCTGCCGTCACCGTCGCCGCCGTCGAGAGTGAAATACAAAATTTAGAAATCGAAAATTTGCTCTTCACGAGCTGTGTGTGTGCTGTGGGAAAAGCGAACGGGGAGCAGAGAGTGTGTGTGATAAAAAACACACAAAGCTGACTGTGGCACATGACAACTCGGCGGCGTTGTATCTTTATCTTCAGGGAAAAGGGGGTTTGGTCTTAGCGCTGAGAGAATAGGAAAGACCGAGGCGGACCTGAGTGTTATCAGGTATATTATGTATGTCGACTGTCCTTCCTCCGGCTATCGGGCCTATCCGCCTCTCTCTCTGCGTATCTTTCCCCGAGTCTTGCGTATTTATAGCCGAATTTGTTTACAACAAACCCAAAGTCCGTTCGTCAGCCGGCTGACTGTTTGAACAGATGCCGCCCACGCAGGCGAAAGGAGGCAGAAACAGAAGTAAAAGAGGTAATATGATCAATAATTAATAAACATAATTTTGATGTTTTTTAAACCTATTTTTCAAGGTTAGTAAAACTTGAAATTAAATTATATGGAAAATATTAAATAAATAAATAATAAATAAAAGGAAGGGTATTATTTGTATATTTCATAAACAAATTTGTGTCTTCTAAGACTGTTGTTCAAAGCTCAAAATTAACACCTTTAAAATGTATATTTTTTGAAAATAGAACAAAGTCTTTTAATGTTAAAAAAGTTTAAATGTTGAGGTATGTATCTTTTTTCTTTCAGTGTACTAAATGCCTTAAGTACAATGCACTTAAATATGCAAGTGTATGTGTATCAATTACCTTTCCGCTAATCAATAAACTTTTCAAGTTCACACGCAAGCCAAATTAATTTATCAATTTACCTCTAAAAGGGGGTGCAAATTTTGAGAAAAATTTGAATGATCGAAGCTGAATATACCCTGGCTTTCTAGTGCTTCCGATACTGTCTATTAGTAACTGGCTCTATATAGATTATAAAGGGTAAGTACCCTATGAGCAATGCCATGAGTCTTCTGGGAAAGCTGATAATGGAAAATGAGTTCTAGGAATATATGATAAAGCCTCTTAATAAAAGAAAAATATAAATAATGGTACAATAAACAATGGTATAGAACATTTTTTTTTAAATATATAAAGCTTCCCATCTTTTCTAAAATATAAACATACAAAATATTCAAAATGTCCTTCCAAAAAGGATATCCAAAAGGGAACCAATAAGGTTGAGGTCTCGGCTTATCCGCTATAAAAACCTGCAACTGCATTTCATTGAAAAACCCTCGACGAGCCCCCAAGAGTAAGAGGAAGAAGAGAGGCGCAACCACATGAGGTAACTGAAACGTTTCCAAGAGGCGGGACTCGGATACTATTACTATTCCTGATCTGGGGCCGAGTCAGCCGGCTTATCATAGGTTGTGAGTGCTCCACATTTATCTACAAAAACTAGTTCCCCTTAGCGAGCGGATAAAAAAGCGGCAGACAATGCGGCCGCGCGCTTTCATTTCGGTTTTGATTGATGATTCATTTGTGGGTCGGAGAAAAAGCACACGCGGCACAGTCGTCAATTGCGTCATCGTTGCGAGTTGTAGTTAATTTAACAGAGACGCCTGTGACGTATTCGTTGTTGCTTGTTTTGCATTGTGAAATTTCACTTTTCAGCTGGCGACAGGCGCAAGCGCTTTTCCGACCACCAAACGCCGCCGCCCACCTGCACTTTTCTCATTATATAAGCACACACAGTCCTTGGGTATTTTCCTGAGCGGAAAACCTTGGAAAACTCAATGCTGGAGAGCTGACAAGTTGCACTAGCAAAGGGAAGTGGACCACGCGGTGGTGTGGCACTTATTGGCCGAAGCAGCAGCAATTCCTGGAACTCCACATGACCGAAAAGCGGGCTTGAATCTGGGCCACAGGAAAATCACTAGATTTGCCGGTTTTCTGGGTAAAACAGCACTAGCACTCGGTAACCTCGGTTACCTGGTAGCCTTTTAAATTTTACCGCACTGAATTCACTAATAATTAATTAAAAACTTTAAATATTTACTTTTTGCAGCCGAAAACTATGTCTTCTAGAGCTGGAAGTAACTCGATATCTTCGATATATGAATCCGACTGACGGATTATAATGTTTTCTATAAAGGGTAGGGAACTCGGCTTTAAAAGTTATTAACTTTATCGTCTTAGCAGTGACTACCACCAATTTTATTTAACAGTTCTATCGATTATTTAATTTTGTATTTAATTATTTTCTAAGATTTCAGAATTTATATTTAACGGTGTGCTTTAAATAAAGTTTATTTTAATATAATTAATATTTTTCGGTATTATTTTGAATTCTTATAGGAAACAGAGAAATATGGTATAAACCTACCACAATGAGAAAGAGAAATATTGAGAAACAAAAAAAAAAAAAAAACAGCGGCTAGAAATAGTCTTTTCTTTTTCTTAAAATTTATCAAATTAATATATATTTTTTAAGAACAATATTTAAAGTTACCAAATATAATCGTATGAGTTAAATGTTGCATTTTATTAAATGCGTAATCTTTCATTAACTTTTGTCAAGGAGTTCAGATTTTCGGTTATAAAATGATGAAGATAAATTTGGAAAAAAAATATTTATGAATATAAATGAACTTTTGATTTAAAAATATATAAGAAGACTGCATTTTCCTGCATTTTATTAAATCCTTAATCGTTAATTAAATATTGTCAAGGAGTGCAGTTTTTTTTTATAAAACAAAGCTTCCATTCTTGTGTATTTTATTTTTTATTTTTATGCCAAGTGTCTTTTTAAATAATTTCCCAAGGCTGAATTATTATAAATATGTTTTAACATAGTTATCCTGTTTCAATCGTATATAATTGAGACACTCTCCAACTCGATATCAACTTACACTAAACATTTTATTGGGACACAAACACACACATATCGCAACTAACGCCTAACGACTAACTAACTACTAATTAGTATCTGCTGTACTGATCCAGACAGTAGCCGGTAATTTGGTCGGATATGCAATCGAAGACATCAAATGCCAGATCGCAGCTTTCACCTCTTTGGGGCAGCTCCTTGCGATTGACTCTATACCGGACGGTCATTGTCCTGAGACAAAGGTTCACGGCCCGCAAGGTGGCCATAAAGAAGCCATGCTCAGCTACGCCCTCGGAGTAGAAGTTGACCAGTCCGTCAAGCGTGGGCCAGCCCTTGTGGTCTATAGCGTTGTTCCTGGCATAAACGCAGTGCAGCAGGCACTGGGAAAAAATTATAAAAGATAATTATTAGCATTCTGTCTTTTAGTTTCTTTCCTATTTAAAAATACACAGAAAAATAATCATACAGTGCGAATATAATTCATTTTAAAATATAAGAATTTGTATAAGTAGAATGATTAAATAATACCAGTATTTTTCTGCTGTGTACTTTATAGAGGGCTACCTTTTTATTCAATTTTCGGATGCATAAAGCCAGCTAATGTGTACTAAGTGCCGCCCATAAAGTGCGCTTTTCAGCCATCAAATTCAGCTTTGCTGGAGGTGTGCGAAAAATCTCCGGCGTGTGAGTTTTGAATGCATCTGAAAAACTGAAAATGCAATCGCATCTGCTGCCAGCCGGAGCTTTTCTTTCAATTGTCTAATAACCCTGACTTTAGGCTTTGTCGGATGAGGCTGAGCCCCCGCCGCCCCAACTCAGCCGATTGTTTCTTGGGCTGCCATTGAACTTAATTGAGCGTTGGTTTTGCATTTCATTAACACGGGAAGAAGATCTATCTGCCATCTGCCATTTGCTGGAAATCGAGAGTGCACTTACCCCCGCTATGCGCTTGTCCTCCAGTGGCACCAGTGTGGGATGATATATTCCCGAACTGGCCACATCCAGGCGTCGAATGCTTCTCATTAGCCTAGCCACATGGCGCTGCGGCTCGGGCTCATCGTAGACTATGTACTCGTATTTGCTGATGTTCACGGGGCCTCCAGGATGATCCAGTTCGATCTCTACAGAGCCGTCAGGAGCAGATGGCCAAATGAAGTCAATGGAGTCATCGTTGGGATCAATGGGCGGCTGATCGTGGGCCACCTGCTCCTTGAGTATCTCATAGGCCTCTGTGGGGGATTATTTATTATTTGTAAGCAGCTGATTTCCGGGTTTCCCCAGAGAACCCTCACCATGGACCAGCTTGTCCCTGATCTCATTCTGGCACTCCCCAATGACAGACTCCACCTTTCTGGCTGTTCTGGGAGGATTCAGGCAGCGCTGCTTCTTCGTCTCGAAGCGTATTATATATTCCAGCGCCTCGATCGATGCGATAACCACACTGAAGATATATAGCAGTTGTGTAATCTTCATGGCTGCTCCGATTAATTGGATATTGCACGCCTGATCGAACCGATCCTAACGCCTGGACTGCTGTCACACGAATGTCCCCCAAGAAAGGCCGCCGAGATGAAATCGAAAGCATTTTCACTTTTGCAGCCACCAGTGCTACCCTCCTCCCCCCCGCACACCCCTGGGCATTTCCAGTTTCGCTCAATGGGTATGTGGTTCAATGGCAAATGCAACTACATATGAGTGCCACAACTGGTTGCACATTTCCCATGCGTGCGGTCCGTTAGAAACTTGTCCTTAAAGCCCCCCAACCACATGCCACATGTCCATGCACATGGTCATTGGCATCGCTGGATATAGCTGGATGATCCGATCGGTTCGCATTAGATTTCCATCTATTGTTTCTGCGGTTCAGTTAGAAACGCACTCGCTTCGATTGAGCGCGCAATTAACCAATAGAGGGCTCGACAAACTCTTCCGCCTTCTGACCAATTTGCATATGGCCAACAAAAAAATAGGGAAAAAATATGGCCATAAAGATTATCAAAGGCGGTAGTAGAGATGGACTGGACTGGGCTGGGCCATAAACTATAACCGAAATCAAACTCAGCGAAGCGATTCCCCGCCCAGAACACAGAACCCAGAACCCCCAGAACAATGGCCAATAACTGTACTTGGAAGTGGTCATCGTCTCCACACTAATTATGCCTCATTAAAGTGCCGAAGATCCTAGGCGGAAATTGTCATAAACTTCTCTGGCCTCTAGTCGTTTGTCTCCTTTCAGCTGTACTTGGTAGTTGGTACTTGGCTCTTGGTACTTGATGCCTGGGTAATTGCCTTTAATTGCACGCCGCTATTGCGGCTAAGACACTGACCCAGACTCGCTCCGGATCGAATCCATAATAGGCCCCGGGTAACGGTCGTCGCGGTTAATGGAAAATTGAATTTGAAAATGCTTCCCATAAACTCTCTTCTCCTAGCTGAAGTTCAATGTTTTTAGAGAAGAAGAAGGAGCAGGAGCTGGAGGCTTTGTCAACAGGAAGCTCTCCTCCAGAACAAGAACAACGTGAGCTAATTGACAGACAGCTACACAGGCACGATTTTCCATTTTCCGTTTGCCATTTCTTAAGGTGGGGGGAATCTAGAAAACAAGGAGCCTCCAGTGGGGCCACAAAATAAACAACAAGAAGCGAGTGGCTCCAGAGTTTGGAGTGCAACAGCAGCTGCAACAGCAGCAACACTTGCGTGTCCGTCATTAGAACAAATTCTCTCACCTGAACTGCTGAACCTCCCCCGCATCCTCCTCCTCCTCCGCTCTCACCTGTAACCTTACCTCGTTGCTACCCCCTCTCTGGCTTGGCTTGTAACGCAATTTGCACACAAATGCTGCTGTTTCATCTTCGTGGCTTGCTGTTTTTTTCGGTGGGTGGTCAGGTGAGACAAGTGGCAAGTGGCAAGCACCACCACCACCATGGAGGCACCACCACCGAGCCGCCGACGAACTGCCTCGCTTGAGAATCGTATTTAAATACGAAGGTCTAACGTTGGATCGCATCAGTCGTCGTCGTCGCGTTGTTCTAGCCGCTAGCTCATCGTCCACAAATCGCAGCTCAGATCGGGATCTCAGTTCGGTTACAGCCTCCGATCGTATCGCATTGGATTAGAGATTTATTTGGTCAACAGGATGCCCGTTTGATTGTCGCTAGATCTCTGAGTGGATTAAAACAAATGCGATTTCAAGATGATGCATCTCCTCTGGATACTGTGCGCTCTCCTGGGATACTTTGCTGATCCAACGAGAGCTGAAATCGAATATAACACCATCAACGATGATGGATCTTTTCAGTTTCGGTACAAGGATGTGTGCTTAATAATTTTGTGAAGTCTTAATAATGTTCTAAAAGGACTTAACTAAACAGTGATTAGCTGAAAACTTTAAACTGAATACTTACTATTTTTTATAATTTATAAACTGAATATTTGCTATTTTTTATAAAGCCTATAATGAGACTATTTTTTATTAATTGAATAATTCCTTCAATCTGTATAACTGTGCTTTAAGATATCCCAAGTTTGGACCCAGAATTAAAGACAAGTATAGACCTCATATTCTTGAGAAAGTTATTTAATTTTATTGCCAATTCAAGTTTATAGAAATAGTGATGTGTACTAATAATAATTTATTAATAATATTCATAAAAATCTTGAAAGTAAGGTCATAAAACTTTAAGAATTAACTTTAACTTTATGAATTTCGAAGAATTACATCCAAGGACTTTCAAGTTTTGAGATTTTCTGAATTAATATATAGTAAATACTATAAATAACTATAAAACGCTTTACTTATTTAAAAAAAAACATTTTCTTCCGAAGCAAAAATTCTATTTTTACCACATGCCTTTAAAATCGATTTATTTAATATTTATTCTTTAGGGATTTCAAATTTTTAAGCAAATCTAAATGCCACACAGCTGTAGGTTCTCATTTTATTTAATAAATATTATTAAATATTGTTTAAATGAAATTCAATCTCTTAAAGATCTGCTTAAAATCTAAAATTACTTACTTCTGCTACTTTAAACACTTTTAAGTAATATTAACCATTTAGACAAGAGCTCCCTAAGTGCTTTTGGCCACAACCTCCCTCAACCATTCCTCAATGGAATGCCAAATCCATAAAAGGGGAACATCTCAATTACAGTTTCTTAGCAGGCATGGGTCATAAATCTAACAAATCATCTAATCGGTCAATGATGTTTGGAGGGTCTCAGTCTCAGTCTCAGTCCCACCATCACAGTCGGGCAAATTTGAGATTTTTAACACCTCTTTAACGCCTTAACGTTTTGCAACCACAGACACACTCGCAGTAACAGCCATAACAATACCAATAACCCGCTTCCGACAATCTTTCCTCCTCTCCATTTCGCACGCATGGGCCAACGCAATTACTTGTGGTTCGATGGAAACTCCTCCTCCCTGGGATCCACTGGCGGGCATCCGACAGACATGCAAATGATGACATTGGTGGCTACTATCACAGCGCCTCCGGCACTCCGGACAACACGGTGCGAGGTCGCTACGGTTCGAGGAGTCCGGCGAGCGGCCAGATTGAGGAGACCGTCTACACGGCCGGACCACGTGGGTGAGTAATAAAATCGAAGACGCCCAGACCAGTCCGAGTGGATAAACTGCGGTGGTGCACTGGGAAAAATTCAGGTTGCATTTAATATTTAACAAAATATGAATTGAAAATTGTAACTGAAAATTAGTTTGAAGAAAGGATAAAGCGATAATTTATAAAAAAGGATTTCAATCAAAATGTGCAACCCCTATTTAGTATCTATAGATACTACCAAAATTATAATTCCACAATTTTTTTTTGGCAACTTGCTTGGAAAGGGTCTTTTCTGAATTCTTACTTTTTATTTAAATTGTTTTTTTGCTTTGGTAATTTTTTGTTGTTTCTTAATTTTAATTAAAGTAGTTTTTCCTTGCTTTTATTTGAATATTTGGTTTTTTATTTATTTTGCGATAAATAGTTCTACTACTTCTTGTTTTTCTTTTTCCTCAGAATTGTGGAATTATTTATATTTTTGATTCGTTCTCCTTGTTATTCTTTTTTCTCAGAATTGCGATTAGCTTATATATTTTATTTAAATTAAATTAAATACATCTCGTTGAGTTTACCTTAGTTTGATTTAATTATTTAACTTTTTTTAACTTTTTTATTTTGTGAGAAATATTTGAACTACTTCTGGCATTTCTTCATCTTGGATTTCTACATCTAATGACAATTTATTTATGATTTTTATTTACAAATTGTATTAAAATCAGTTGCCTTATTGTTTTTAGCTGTTTGGCATCGTTTTATCGTTCTTAATTTAATTTAATTATTTAATTTATGTATTTTTTTATTAGAATTACTTTAGACTCTTTGGAATTTCCCCTTTTTTATTTATTTTAACGCTGTTGTTGTTTAGATGACTTTGTCGAGTGTAAGCACTCACTCATATGAAAGGCTGGCAAGAGGAAGTGGCAGCACAAAGTGAGTTATCTTCCCCCGATGTCAGAGTTGAGCTCATATATCAGCGGTTGGCGGCGGCGGGCGGCGGCCACTGAAGCGAAACTCGACTCTGAAAGTGGCGGCTCTAGCTCCAAGTCGGAGCCGTTCTAACACATTGAACCGTTTTTTGTGGCATTGCCTAAACGTTTTTCCATTACCGCCACTCGGCGGCTACTGTTGTTTTTTGCAATCTCCGGTAAATTGGGGGGGAAACAAAAAGCTGTTAACAAATTGACTGGCCTGGGAGTTTGGGGCAAAAACCAAATCTACAGCTTGCTCGCAGAGCCCACAGATGCTCAGCGATAGCGATGATTCTGAATGGGGGATCGTTCCCCGAGATGTGGGGTAATCTGAGTAACGACGTGCCGGGCTGAGATCGGATCTAAATTCGTGCAATTGATATATGCGGAATTGCAGGGCGAATCTTGTTCCGCTGGGAGGGTTAACGCAACTCATTGTGATCGGCAGCTAATTAATCTCTCCCCATTCCCATATAGATTTCGCGCGAACGGACCGAAGATCCATCGGAAGATGGATCTGGCCCAGTATCCGGTATTGCCACGGGGAAGTCCCGACGATCCGCTGGCCGATCCCTTCGACGATCCCTCCTACAGCTTCAGCTTTCGCACGCCGGATCAGTCACGCAGCGAGGAGAATGACTCTGGCAACAGGATCAGGGGTGGGCTTTGAAATCCCAGATCACCATTCAATATTTTATATATATTCCCAAATATTCAAGGTCTCTATTCCTACTTGGATGATGTGGGCGAACGGCACAGCGTCCGGTATGCAGCCGGAGCTGGAACCGGCTTCGAGATATCCAATGCCGTGCCAGATTCGCCCTCCAGCGTCGCCTATTCCAGTCCCTTGTACAAGTCGCATCCCAAGACCCGCGGCAAGATGGCCGTGCAGCGCGGTCCCGCGGGCAGCTACAAGTTAATCGCCTCTGGACCAGATCACCGGAGGGCAGAGAGTCGTGCTCCGGATGGCCTAGTGCGGGGCACGTACTCCTTCCTGGACGACAAGGGCGTGCAGCGGACAGTGGAGTACATAGCGGGCGCAGGCATCGGTTACCGGGTGGTGCACAACCGCATTGGCCCTGGCACCCACATCAATCCCTCTGTGGCAGATTTCCGCCTGGCAGATCCGGACTTCCGACTGGCCAATGACTTTGGCCGTGGCGCAGGCGGTGGCCTGGGTCCCAAGCCAGGCGGTGGTGGATCTGGTGTGTCCAGTGGCTCAGGTGGATCGAGTGGATCCGTTGGGGGCAGGGGTCGAACCACTGGCAGGCCAGGTGGCACGGATTACCTGAAGCCGAGTGGCGGAGGCGAAGGAGATGCTGGGCCGGGGGATAATGAGATCGGTTCGAGTGGTGACAATGGAGAGGATGACAGCGGGCTGAGCACCAGCTCCAGTGGCTCCACATCTGTGCACGGCAAGGAGGATCGCCGCGGATACCCAGCAGGCAGTCCGCAGAGGGGCAGCACAAGATACGATGGCGGTAGTAGTAGCAACGCTGAAAGAGGTGGTGGCAGTTCCACCAGGATCAATGCCAGTGGCACGCGAAACAGGAATCGCTTCAGTGGCGGCAACAGAGGCAGCGGCTCCTCCGAAAGGGGAGGAGCTGGACCTGCTGGCTCAGGACCTGGTGGCGTGAGGGGAGGCGGGGGCAGCAGTCGCCGGGGAGGAGGAGGTGGAACCTCTGGTTCCTCCGACAGCGACTCTAGCCTGGGCTATCTGCCGCCCTCAGGTGGTGGGGGATCAGGCTCTAGTGCCATCAGCGGACCCGGCGACAATTACCACCTCAACGACGATGATGTGGGCAGCTCACTGCCACCGCTGGTCACTGCCAACCATCGCATTCTGGAGATTGATCGGGATCGGGAGTGGGTGCAGAGGCATCGCGACTCCACGGTCATTAAGAACGTGGGCAAATGGTATGTGGGCCTGCCACCTGGCCAGAGTGTCCGAGCCCATGTCCAGAACATTGATATAGTGCCGCTGGGCGGAAGGATTGGACTCTCCCCATCGGAGGCACTGCGCCAGGATGAGATCGCCGAGCTGAGTGCCTCCCGGGAGCACTGATGGAACCCCCTTGTAGCTTGTAGTGCCTAGCTCTAAGTGATCAATGTTGGGCAACCGAAACTGGGTTGACTCCACGTGGAAACTGTAACAGTATTTGAAGCGGAATACAATCTATAAATGTATCTGTATCTGTATCTTAAAATGTATCTTTAGCTGGCTGGGGTTATGTGATATCCGTGGAGGCTGCTTTGAGCAGGTTGGGCTGCCGATTGCGGTTTCCTTGGATCCACATATAACCATAGGTCTCTGCCCGCCAAGAGTTTAGTTTGTCTTTGAGGCTGGCGACAAGATGCTGCTGCTGCTTTGGATTGGATTGCTAGGAGTTTCCTGTGCTCGGAGTGCTCAGGTTTACATGGAGTTTAATGGGCACCGGTACTCGTACAATACGGATGGCGATCGCCTGGATCAGAGTGTCCATCTTCCCAATTATGGATCAACGGCTCCAAGTGCTTCTCCTTTGAACTCCTTGAGTTCCCTGCAGTTTGTGCAGCAGGCACTCCAGAGCAGGCAGCCTAGGATCTCCCACCTGGACACATCTTCCCTGACTGGCGGCTATCTTACTGCTTCGCCAGCTGCCAATCCTCATTCCATGCCGGGACGCCAGAACTTTGACTTCAGCACCCACCAGATGGCACATGCCCAGCACACGGATGAGGCTGGTAATGTCTTGGGCAAGTACTCCTACTACGACGAGGCTGGCTACCACGAGCTGAGCTACAAGGCGGGCGCCGGCATCGGATTCGTAGTCATGGGTGGCAACTTGGCCAAGGCCACCAACGCAGCCGCCGCTGAGCCGCACTCGGAAATCGCAATCGGAAACGGAATCCAAGCAAATGCCTTGACAAGCTTGCAAGAGTTGCATAAATATCGCGGTTACGCGTAAATAAACAAATTAGTTCGAACTACTTGCGGTGGCTTTATCTACTTGGGTGTTATGTCAATGAAGTTGAAACGATTTGGAGATCCAAAACAGTGTGTCAGCTGTCATGTTGGAACCTCTACGTGATTGGGAAGTAAAATCTATATACTTGGAATCTAATAAAGACTAAGAATGGGGGGCTTAAGGTTGGCTAGAATGCTTTTATAGAGAGCAAAGTAAGTAGAAGGCAAAAATACATAAATTCAGTAAGAGGAATAAATAAAACTGGATTATGTTTGTAAACAAGATAATTTTAATAGCAAAGCTGCAAAGCGAAAGGTAAATTATAGCTGGATATAATGTCACTGTGTCTAGTTTTGTTATGTGAAAGCTGCAGCTATCATTATTTATTGCGGAAATTTCACTAAATCTCACTTTTGGACGCTTAAAATAAAGTCAGACAAGCTAGAGGGAAGGTACATCAACTGTAACCACACCTGTCAATGATTTTAAAGGGAATTGGAATTTAATTCAACATTTAATTTATCTTAAAATAGCAAAGATTTAACCAAAATGAACCTTACCAGCGATGACCTATAATTAATGCAAATTTAAAATAAATTACAGCCATTTGTAGGCTGTGTAGTACATTTAATTCATTTCAAAATTCGCATTTAAAATTGACAAAAGGAAAACATTGGCAGTTGTTGAGCGTAAATGATTGTAATAGCTTCAATTGTGTGTGGCGCGTGCTTTGGCCTAAGTCAACCCATACGATTTATGCATTTTTTAATGCCTAATTGGTTTTCCGCTCATAAAAATGGTCATTCGCTTGGTGCTGGTGCATCCCAAAGCCCAAATTGAGTCAGCTCTGATTTTTATTTATTTTTATTTTGGGTCATTTCTTGTCGGAAAGCGACCAAAAAAATAATACCAACATTTGAAATGTTCGGCGCGTGCGCGCACTTGCCAAATAATTTGAATCGAACGGAAAGCCTTGGCTGGCGCCTCGTGGCCTAAATAAAAATTATATATATTTACCAGGCCAAAACAAGGAAAAGCCCAAGTCCAAGCCTGAATAATTTTAATGGCCAAAAATATGATTCAGAAAGAGGCCTTTTCCAACGAAAGTTTCACTGCCGCAATTGGGTTTGATGTCACGAGAGATCTAAGCGGTTAATTTCCATTAAACAAGTTCCTACGCACTCCGCAACTTTCTTTGGAGAATGCACTAAAAGAATGTACAGAAAAACACTAAAAAACCAGAGCCAGCTGACATAGATTCTATTAGGGCTCGCAGAGAAACCACTGGCCACGTTCCCAGCGCTCTGCTGGTATCAATGCCTCCTCAGCTGGGAACGAGCAGTGCATAATTGGGTTAGCTGCAGAGCGGCCTGCATTGAAACCGCAAATTACAGGAGGGGGCTGGGCACAATCCCAGGTGCCAGTTAGCTGTTGTTTCCAGCCAGATAAACAACGGTTCTGGCTGGGATTCTGCCTGCTCCGCCGAAGGTCAGGCTTAATTGGCCCAGGCCTAGGCAGCGAACGAACGACATCCCATCGGCAGTCCCGTTCGCCAGCATTTATAAATAGGCCTCAAGGTCTCCGAGTCCCCCGGCTCCAACTCCAGCTCTAGCTGCTCCTCCTCTGCTGCGGTTCGATTTATCGCCTTTTGATGGCTGCATTCCAATTGTGTATCTGTTGGTGGTGCGTGTGGCGCATTTGGGTTTTCTGTTTGGGTTTACAACGTGTTGCTGCTAATTTCGTATGCTCCCTCCGGCCGAAACCATAAATCTTGTGGCAATTTTATGGATATCTGTCCGCTGCCTGCGTGTGCCACAAAGGTCGCCCCGCCCAGTCGCTATCCTGGTTAATCAAGAAATATGCATTATTATTGCCCGCACTTAAGCCTGCCCCCATGGCCCTAGGCCAATTTCAGTAGCTGGCAGGCTGGGCGTCTGAAAACCAATAAAGGAATAAATTGCAATCGGATCAATGGAATATAGAGCTGAGTGTGGGGGGCGTGCTCTCCCCCTTGGGTTTTTGAAAATTAATGGCTTTGGGCTAATAAAGGTTCTGCTTCTGACACACAAAACAAATGACTTAGAGCACGAACGCGGGCAGGAAATCAATTCAAATAAAGACTTTGACTCAGAACACGAACTCTCTCTTTCTCTCTCTTGGGGGAAGAGAAAATCCATACATTTGTAATTTAATTTTAATTTATTATTTAAATACAAAAATAGCCCGCTGCTTCGCTGTAATCCTGACATCTGCTGATACTTGAGAAGTGTGTGAAGTCTTCACGCCGAATTGCCTGTCAGAAATGGAATCGAAAGAACACGCAGAACCTGATCTGCGCGCAGAAAAGAACTTTCTAAAGCGTTTCAGGCAAACATTTTAATTGAATTGCCCAAACAGTCCCCCGAATACAATTCCATTCATAAGTCTCTTAACATTTTGGCTTATGTCATGTTCGAGATTCGTTCCGAGCTGATTACCTCTCCTGCTCGCTTCCCACACGCCTTTTGGTTCTACTCGCCACTTGTAATGGCCAGTCACACTCAATCAAGCCAATAAACGGCCAATTAATCAACGTCACCTCAGTGATTCTCGTGTTCTAGGTGCTGTCTTAGATAAATGGCAAAAAACAGTAGCGTGAAGAAGCCTCTGTCAGCACAACGTCTAACAAGTTTGGGTTCACGCAACAAAAAAGTGCGAGGAAATATTCCCCGTATGCAAAACCATTAACCTAGCCCTGGGGGTGGGAAGGGGAGATTTCAATCTACGAAATCCTAGAGTTGGAAGCCTGAATATCAATTGGAGCTGGGACCCAGAGCTGGTCCCACGGAGATGCACGAGCCCAGATAAAAGGCCGGGCCAAGGCGAAGCCCTCGGGTTTCTCTTCCACTCTCTGCCACTCTTTCTTGCTTCACTTGGCTTCGAAAGCCCAATTCTCTTACCCACCTGATTCGGGCCCTGTTTTCTTGGCCATTTCTCTGCCCGCCGCCGTCGTTTGTATCGCTAATGGAAATGTTATAAACAGAGGCGCTGGGCCCGGCCACCACTCAGTTCATCTTCAGTCGTCGTCTGGCTCGCTGGCTCTTGGTTCTTGAGTGGTAGGAATTCCAGTTCCAGTCCTAGGCAGTGTGTGTGACAAGAAAATATTAAAAGAATAAGAAAAATAAACAAGGACAGATCCGAAACAATCGTAAATTTAAAGCTCAACAGGATTGGCCTGTGGTGAAACCGTGTGTGTGCGATCTTGAGTGTGTTTCTCCGCGAAAGATATAAGCCATCGTGTCACTCATTCCGTTTCTCGTTCGCAGTTCAAGGATACATTTTCATAGTCAAGGCGAGGATTGGTCAGCGCCAAGAATTTAACGGAAACTCATATTCACAGGCCTTAAAATGCGCTTCTTTGTTGTAAGTAAAAAACGAAAAGAGAATTAATTCTTGAAACACTTCACATACTCGGGCTGGGAATTTGAAACGAAACTAGTTTATGCCTGACCGCAATTAATCATTTATTGCCCTCTGTGCTGCCGTTGAACTCATTAACTCGTCAACTGGCCCAAGTTCGTGCCTTAAGTCTTTCGTTTCTTTCACTTCTGAATTGAAATGAACTTTCACTAAGCGACATTTTTGGGCAAAAAAAGAAAATAACTTAAGCTGGGTTCTTGCCACGATTCTTGGCCAAGGAAATTAGCCTTAATTATGCTCTGTGCCATATGCAAATATTATTAATTTGGCTAAAATCTTTTTTCGGCTTTATAATAATCAGAAAGCAATTTGTATGCTAAGAGGTGGGTATATTAGGATTCTTAGTCATGGCAGAAGCTTACAGATGCTTTGTGGCTGCCTTTGTCTCCTTTATAAACGGGTGAGACTTACAAAGGGCTTTTATACCAGGCTTAAAAGGTGCTTAAAAGTGAAAACATTTTTGGGCGAACGTGACAATATTCTAGCCCCTCCTCAAATTTAAAAAAAGTGAGAATAATTCATGTACACCCTTGGTCAGATTATTCCTTGCATTATTCATTAAGCCTTACACGCCCTTAAAAGTCAAAATGCGTCAAAGCCCGGCTCAAAAGGAACCATTCAATTCAATTATGGCCAAAACCAATACAAGCAACGCCAATGAAAAGCCCAAAAATTAATTATGACTCGAAGAACATAAAATTAATATGCCGTAAACGTAACCAAAGCATGCGTGGGCTAACAAATGGCAATTAAAATCTTCTTTCTGGCCAGAACAATCGTTACCAATTGTGTGGGGGCTGAAAGAACTCGAAACCGAGTTCCATAAACTAGAAGTGCATTGATATGTTTCTTATGATTCTGATGGCGGTTCATAAATTAATAAATTCATGGCCTGGGGCCATCGTTATCCCACACGTCCCAGCCCTGAAGTCCATCAATCTTGGCTCAATTAGCCTCAGAATACCATTGGGCACCCAGAGAGACCCCTGAGCCCGACCCGACCAGACCAGACCAGACCCACTTACATCTTGTTTGAGAACATAAAATGCTGCGCTTAAACTTTGCATTCGAAGCCATTAACCCAGTTTATTTTTGGAGAAGCCACACCCGATCCGGGCCTCGTTATGGCCATTCGGAACAAATACATATAATAAATAAATAAGGCAAACAGACAAAAGAAAGCGGACATAAATACATCTCTCGGGATGCAAGAGTCTTCTTGCAAATCAATGACAATCCAGGTTCGACAGCCTCTCGACGGCCAGAACGCTTTTCGAGTTACGCTTTGGGCCCGGAATCGTAACAGAGCCGCCTAGAGGTTCAGGTCAATGACACAACACGAGCCCCAGCTTCGGCAACAGCTTTGGCTTCAGCTTCAGCTCCAGCTGGTCTTGAGTTCCCGGCTTAGTGACATTTCTGCTGTGATAGATGGGCGTTCTGGGCGATGCTGGCTAACGGTTGCGTCAATATTGACTTTGCCAAATGCCCCCGATCGGATCCCCATATCCCCGTATCCCCGGGGGGGAGAACCAGACGCGTGGAGCTGGCGAGAGTGAGTCAAATATTTGCCGAGGTTCTTGACAATCATGTTGGGTACTTCAGGTATATTCTTTCGTAGAGCCAGCTGTGCCTGTGTCTCTGGGCTGGGGTTGGGCTTTTACTTTTCGAAGAAATTATGCAAATGCTGTGCGGTGACAGCTCCTTTCAGCAATGATAGACTTTCGCGAGGGAGTTGACCGCATTCCGGGCTTGAATTTTATTGTATATATTACGACATTGGAATACTGAGATTTTTGATTTAAAACATAACAGAATAAAGTTTTTTCTTCAATTAAAAATATCATTAAATACATTTTTGGCTTAGAAAGTTGTTTGTTTATACATTTCTTTTGAATTTCTTAAGGAACAATCCCTAATCTTATATATCTTCCAGCTCTGCACGCTCCTGCTGGCCTCTGTGGCTCTCAGCCAGGCTCAGTCCGCTGGCGTCGAGTAAGTAATGCCAAATCTAGACCCAGATTAACCCTTTAAGTAACACCTCTGCCTGCCTGTGACCAGTGACTGTGTCAATGCTAATGCTCATTCCAAGTAGAAGTTGATGCGCTCGCCTAGAACTTTTGTGACTAAAACCGAAAGCCCCGACTTGTGACTAACACTAAATCATTGCCCCCTACCAAAAGAAAACCTATTAACCAACCTGATCCTGCATTAGCCTTAGTCCCTAGAAGCTAGAGAGACCAACAAGAAACAACAAAAAACAACCCACTTTCGTTTGCAGAATTCAGAGGCAGCGCCTGGTCAAGTTTCCCGAGGAGTTTGAGGCCAATGCGGCGCCTCCCGCCTCGGAGAAAGCGGACGAGGCCAAGCGCATCCTCGAGCAGATAGCCAAGGTGAACGAGGCCTTTGGCTATGTGAAGAAGCAGCCGGAGCAGCCCAAGCTGCCGCCGATCCTCGACTCCAGCCAGTACCTGTTTCCCAAGCCGGCGCAGCAGCCCTTTCATGCCCACCAGCACCACTTCTCCGGAAGCAATGGCCAGACTTTGCTCGAGCCCTCAATTCGCGCCGTGAAACTCACCAGGAATGTGGCCCCAGTAAACTACAATGTGCCGCCTAGATTGCGACAGGGGCAGGATAATGCGCCTTTGAATGAAATGAAGCAGAAGCAGGAGGAGAAGAAGGAGCAGCTGTACTTCCGACCCAATCAAGTGGAGCTACCCAAGCCCAGTACGCCGCAGGAGGCCCAACAGCTGCCCGCCCACTTTGTGATCCCTGTGCACCTTTACAAGCTGAACAAGGAGCAGTATCTCAAGGAGCATGCCCCGCAGGAGTACCGCGTCAAGGGCTACAAGATTGTGGGTGATGTGGACAGCTTCTATGGAAAGGCCAAGTCTGCAAAGGCAAAGCAGAGCAAGACCACGCCCAAGTATCATCTCTTCTTCCTGCCCCGCGAATTGGCCCTCAACGAGGATGGAACTCCCAAAAGGGGCAACTCTACCGCAACAACGACCACCCGGATTCCTGCATCTCCTTTGGGCTTGAAGGAATCCCGCCTGGACTCCCGCGAGAAGCTGATGCACAAGCCGCAGAAGATTCAGCCCAGCTTGGCTCCTGAACTGATCAACCTGAACTCGGTGAACCGCAAGAAAGTTGGCTCCACAGCGAAGCCCGTGCGTTTGAGTGGCAAGGAAGCCGAACAGCAGATGCACCAGGGATCGATTTCAGGTTCTATTAAGCCCACACCTGCTCCTGTGGCCCTCAGCTCAACGCTGCCACCTTCTGGCGGCCTCCTGCCCAATCACAATCGCTTGAATCCCTTCCGCATGCCCGGCATGAACATCGCCGAGATGCAGAACCAAACCTCGACGGCCATTAAGAATGCCTTCCAGAATATATTTAAGCTACCCTTCCGGCCGCCAATGGCATCTTCCCCGGGATCGGGTCCTGTTATTGTCGGCAGTATTCCCCAGAAGCATCAGGGCCTCGATTCCATGGATTACAAGTGGGATGATGACAACGAGGGCGGCGGCGATGGCATTTCAGATGATCTGGACACCGTGGAGAACACAGCGGCCGAGCTGCAGGACAGCAGTGCCTCCTCGGAGAAGCACCTATTCCCGCACAGGACTCATAATCTGATTCATGCCGTTGGCCAGGTGGCCACCGCCCAGCAGAGCACCCAAAAGCAGGCATTGCGCGAGGGAGGAATCATCATCCAGCGACTGAAGGTGCGCAAGGGCGGCATTGCGATCGCAGGACCCGGAGGCGTGGCCACCGCCGGCAGTGGCGGCACAGCTATTGTGGGTCCCGGTGGCTATGCCCTCACCCATCCGCGCAGCCTCACCATTGCGGGTCCGGGGGCCAAGGTGATCTCCATACCGGCCAATGTGGACCTGAAGGACGCACTGGCACGCACGGATCTGGAAGCGAGAAGTTTTCCGCTGGAGGGCAAGGTGGTGGCCACTGGACCGACGGTCTACTATGCTCCGCCTACAACGACAATGGAGGAGGAGGAGGAGGAGCAGCAGGAGCAGAGGGGGTTTTGAGTCTGAGGCTTGACCAGAATTAGTTAGGAACCGTAGTTGGTATTGTCTAGTGTTCTAATAAATGTTTGTATTTCCCAAATCTCCGTGCTTTGTGCTTTCATCTGTAGATGTATATATATAGTAGTAGCCATAACCCGGTGACTAATCCTCATGGATCCCCAACTCCCTGGCATGCCATATTAACCCATTAATGCGATCTGCTGTAATTTCTTCCCACAAACTAACCCACTTTTTGCTGTAAATATTATCGAACTAACCGGCGGCTCTCTCTCCACCATCTTCCCTTCCTATGCTTTCCCTAAAACATTATCCTAACCCAAAGTGCCTACTGGCGCACCACCAACCTCGAGGCCTGGCCACCGGAGGCCCATGGAAAGCTGCTCCAAGGATCCCAGCTAACGGCCTACGGCGCCTTCCAGCCCGTGCTGCTGAACGCGCCCATCTATGCTCCCCCCTTGGCCTATGTGCTGCAACCCACCACGATCCCAGCAGCCCCCACAGCTGATGCTACAACCGCCAGCCCCACCAGCAACAAGGAAAGCTTAGCCGAAGATAGCTCCAGCGAGCTGGAGAAACCGGAAAAGTTGCAAGAGCTGCCGGCAGCAGAGAAGACACGAACCAGCGGCGATCTCAAGACCGATTCAGGTCTCCGATCGGCGGTCAGCAAGATAAATCCCGACTATGTGATCGAGGAGATTGTCTCGGTGCCCGGCAAGCTTGTGATCTCTACCTCCTCCTCGGGAGAGCCTCTCCGGAGTGGTAGTCTTCGCTCTGCCAAGTTTTCCAAAAAGGTGGCTCCCCTGAAGCTAAGAAAGCAAGCGATAAATTCAGGAATTTCCCCGAAAGTGGAGGCCACGGGAAGGACTAGCACCAATGCTGCCAACTTCCCGCAGATTCCCTTCGGCACCTACTTCCTGCCTTATCAGGCTGGCAAGGTGCAGGGACGCAAGCAGGCAGCTCTCATCCTGGAGCCGCACTCCAAGGCGGTGGTGGGAAATGGTGGCACCGCCATCTCCACACCCATCTCAAAGGCGTATCTGAAGAAGGGCGTGCCCACGAATGTCTACTTCAATCCGGAGTCGGTGGCCATTGCGGGTGTGGGTGGCAAGGCACACGCCACGGCGGATCTGGAGTTGGATCTGTTTACGTAGAGGAAGGAGCAGGATTTGCCAGGAGGCCAACTAAGTTAACATAAAAACCATTTTCAGTGACCGATTTCTTAACTGGATTGTAAGGTATTAGGGTTTATTTTTTGTCTATTAAATTTTTAAATTATTTAAACCTTAAATATTCATCTTGCACTTGCAAAACTTTAAATATTTTAATTTGTTTTCGCAATATAATCTATGAAAATAATTATCGACGGAAAGAAGAATGACTAAAATGTAGAGATGTTTATTTCATAATTTTTATACATTATTTTATATTCTGCACTCCATAAAGTTTTTATTTTCTTTTGCTTTCCATAAATATCCGAATTATTTTATTATAAAGAAAAAGTAATTTTATTTTTAAAGAATAAACTAAAGTTTATTGTTTATAAAAACCTTAAATCCTAATTAACACTAATCCATTAAAGAAATCAGTTCCTGAAAGTCCATCCTATAATATAGCATTAAAACCCAAGTGAAGCTCATCCGAATGGGTTGTTCCTTTCTCCCAATTCTCCCCATGTTCCTATGTTAAGAACAGAGGCCTTTAAGAATGTGTCATTTCGTAGATTGTAAATAAAGTTAAACGTAAACTGTACAGCTTCCGCCTTTGGGTTACCAAGTAGTCCGCTAATCCCTTGTAGATATTCCGATGCTTTCGCCAACCCTCCCTGCCCCCAGCTTATTCCAGGCAATCCCCAACATTCCAATGCACACTCTCTCTATATAAATACATCTATATAAACCCCAAAAAGCAGACACAGATCGAGGGCAGCTCCACTGGTCTTCGAGGAGCATCCCTACTATGGCGGCTTGAGGGGTCAGCTCCTGCAGCTGCGTCCGCAGCGGGACGGCAGTGTGGGCAGCTTCATCCTGCAGCGCCAGCAGCCGCAGGTTAGGGCTGTTACCAGGGATGCCGACGACACCATCACCATCTCGGCCGCCAGCATATCGGCCATTGCCGATGGCAGTACAGGATCCAGCAGCACCAGCTCCAGCTCAATCTCGGCCAGCGCCAGTGACTTCAATCGAATCCAGCTGGCCGCCGCCCGTCTGGTGGCCATTCAGGAGTTGGCCAAGAGGAAGGGCTCCTTCAGCGAGGAGGACAACAAGGTCTATGCCAGCAGCTTGCTGGAACTTGGTCAGGCCGCCCAGAGCTTGGCTCTGCTCCAGCAAACCGGCCAGATCAAGGACTTCAGTGTCCTGCTGCAGCCCGACCTCTTCGCCATTCCCCAGAAGCAGCCCTCGAACTTTGGCTTGGAAGCCACCAGCGGCAATAATCCGGCGGACCAGAAGATCGACGAGCAGAAGCTGGACGAGGTTACCGAGCAGCAGTTCTCGCCGGACGAGCAGTTCCTGCCGCCCAACAGCGAGGATCCCTACGAGGATGTCAACGACAGCGTCTCTGTGATGGCGCCGAAGAAGGATGCCGCCGTGGCTGAAGCCAAGCCAGTGGGTGAGTTGGAAGATTAACTTAAAACAATGAAAATGAACTAAATATTATATACCCTTCAGGTCTCTCGATTGCCGGCGAGGGGGGCGTGGCATCCTCCAAGCCAAATGCTGTGGCCCTTTCCGGCAGGAATGGCTTAGCTGTTGCCTCACCCAAGGCCACCGCCATCGCTGGCGTTTCGCCGGAGGAGGCGGCTGCCTTTAGCATCTCACTGCCCACACGCAACCAGCTGGTGATTAAGAGTCCCAACTCTGCGGCGGAGAAGGCCAGCGATGACTACGATTACAACGATGTTCCATTGACCCTGGCCCGCTTCCCCTTGACCCGCGAAACCCCACCCCAGCTCGTTCCCGTTCGCATTTCTGGAGGAGATGCCCTCGTGGACAGGTGGCGCACTGCCATTGCCGAGGATTATGCCGCCCGGCAGGCTCAGGCCAAGGTGGCCATGGCCATGGCATCGCCAACACCCTACATTCGGATGGGTCCCAAGCGACGCCTGCACTCGGAATAAGGATCGGACCAGGATAATGCCCGCTTCAACGCAATGAGATTCATAGTATACATTGTACAACATTTTGTGTGCCAGCTACCGAATTGCCAATAAATTTTATATATTTAAATGCAAACTTTGTTTATTTCATTTGATTTTTAAATAATATTCTTATGGCGAATAAATAAAAGTAATGCCATAAAGTTATAGCTTCCCTCAGGCATTGAATCCAATTAAAATCCTTAAGTGACACTAAACAACATTGTTCACCATCCCCGGGAGAGGCCAATGAACTGGAAATATCCATCGCTTGTCATCTGAGACGATCAGAGACATAGCCAACATATATGGCCAAGATCTGGTAAAGACTGTCACAGAGGGGCAGAAGCAGGAGGCGATGCATCTAATTGCTGCGGGAAGTGATTATAGTTTATAACGAAAATACATTTATTTATGCGATTGCCGTCTGAATGCAAGCATGTGCAAATCTTGATTAATCTTTTCCGCCAGGCCAGGCGGCATGGAAATAAATTATCTATGCGGGGAGCGGACGTTGGTTAGGGAATCTCTTTGCCTGTGCCTATGCCTGTGCCTATGCCCGGCCAGAACGCATTCAATTTGCACCTGAACCAGTTGGTCGCGTCAATGCAGCTTCAATGCAATCTCCCAAGCTACGCTTGACTTCTATTACGCGGCAGGTTTAACAAACTCAAGTGGCTTTAAGGCCTCAGAACTTGGCCGAGACCAAGACGGCATCTTCGTTGACCATCTGCAAAAGCGAACCTGAAACCAGTACCTGTAGCAGTGTACTATGGTTTAAATTCAAATGTATCTTTGTTTAAGCTTTCACAGCTGATTTATGCCACGTTTATGAAGTATTTTTTATTTAATTTTAGTTTATTTTACCACAAAATAAATGGTTTACAACATATACAAAATAAATTCACGTAAATGGTTACTGTTTTCCTATCCAATTTGTATATAATTGGTTTTGGCCAAGAAAACTGTTGGACTGGCCCATAGTGCAGTGCCAGTACTAGTACTTGTACCACAGTTTATCTCCAGCCAGCTCCTCCTTTTGGCCATCGGCCATTCCCTGACTCCTCGGATGGCTGCTATCTTCCAGGGGGAAGCTGGGCATTTCCAGTTCTATCAGTTCTTCATTCGGGGGGACCGCCAAGCTCTTTGTTCTTGGCATAGGTCAGGGCGAGGGGCCCGGGTCGCACATTATAAAAGGCCATGGCCAGGCAGCGTTGGCCACCAGTTTCCTTGAAGTGGTCGCCGTGTCAACACTGAAGACTGAAGCCACGCTGCGAAGACGAAGACTGCTGTGCCAAGACTGTCTAGTGATAATTTAAATTGTTCTCTTCTCGAGGGGATCGCGCGGATCGTGTGCCATCAAAGAGCTTTGTGTCGACTTGAATTACCTGCCTAGATTTGGGAAAGCAGTGAAAGGCCATCTCAGGCACTACTAAAAGGTAAGTCTGCCTTCCGAATTGTTCCCAATTTAGGTTCTTAGTTCACATTAACATTCGTTTTCGGGTCGAGAAAGTTATCTAGCCTAGGCTTGGGTCTGATTGCAAACGCAATTTTTAGCTGGTTTGGGTAGCTCTTAAATTTCCTGTTACGATGTCACAAAAGAAAGGTTATTAAACGAACGTCACAAGCCGCTTTAATAAATTTTATTCTGGTCAGTTAGGAATAAAGAAGATTATTTGCTAAAAAGGCAATTAAAAGAACGATTTTTGAATACATAGACAAAGTGAATGTGTTTTCCCAATATCTTTAAGAATTTATTTAATTCTTTTTAATTTTAAGAATTATAATGTTCAAAACAAAAAAAGAAGATTTCAGTTTATTTAAAATAAATAGAATAATAACAGTCTGATGCCGTTAAACTTTATAAAACATTAATAATTATAATTAGGTTTTTTGGTACGGCAAACATATTTTAATTTAATAAATTAATATTTAAAAAAAGGTAAAATAAAGAATAGAAAATAAAAAATAGAAAATAACAAGCAAAATATGGACATATTGCCTTTAAAACCACCATAAAGATATACAAATAAAATAGTGCCACAATTTATAGGAGTAATCTTGAATTTATTTATTAAATTTAAAGAATATTTTCATTGATAAACAATAATAAATGCTAATTTTAAGAGCGACCCATAGGAGAAAAATGTAATATAGAATTTCTATGCCGTCCCAAGGAAGCTATAATCGAAAGACTTAGGCAACGAACTTGGTTAGCACTTAGACCACACAAAGAACATTCTTCGGGATGTGGGGTGGGGATCCACGGCGACAACAAACTCGACTATCAAGTACCGATTTAAGCCATAAAACTGCTCCCAGTCATTAGCCAGTATCTACACTAGAAGTGCTTGGCGAAGAAGCTCCTATGGCCGGGGGCCAATCAATTGCAAACCGGTTGATAGCCACTCGATCCGTGTATATAATAGTTCATGCTCGTTGCGAGGAGCATCCTGTCCGGCCAGGCAACATGCAACATGCAATTACACACCGACACACACAGGCTCACCGAATAACGTTAAATTTAGAATGGACTTTGGTGCGCTGGCAAGGAGAGTGGCTAAAAATAAAGCCGCGACTAGACCAGTTTGTCGGGAGAGTTACACCAAGAATAAACTATGAGGGTTTAATAAAGTCACTATCTTGGAGGCTCCTCAATAGAATTTTCTAGAAATTTAGTCGTTGGTTTATATTTAGTTACAGTTTATAGTTTTGCCTTTACATATTTAATAAAAATCTTTATTAACATACAATTATTTGTAGATTATTTTAAATCAAAATTATTTTTAAAACTACAAATAATTATAAGAAAGAAAGGAATAACCAAATGGGAAATATAACAAAAGAAAAGCCAACAATGATTTAATTTCATTTCGGAAAGCGTTCCCGTTTTGATTAGGTTAACAAAATCACAACATTGTGGTTCCTTTTTAAAAAAAAAATCTAGTTTAAAATATTATTTTTAATAATTATAAAGCTTATAATTATTGTTAAATATTTCCTACTCAAAAATTTTTGATATTTTATTCGCAATTCTCCTCCAATAAAACGTTCTCCCTCCGCCTCTGTTCCAGAATGTTCCTTCTAGCGGCCTTTTGCTTGGCCCTGGCAGCGGTGGGCGGCCAGGCCAGGCCCTTGGAGCCCTCGGCGCAGCACATAGTGATCGTGACCCCGCAGGCGCAGGTTCATTTGGAGCCAGCCCTCCGCTATGTCCATGGCCTCTCGCCACTGGCTCGTGTGGCATCGCCGCACCATCATGAGGAGACCATTGTGTATGTGCCGGCCGGAGCTGCTGCCCAGGTGGTGCCAGTCCTGGATGCAGTGGGCTCGGGTCGGGCTGGTGGGGCCGCCAGCCAGCCAGAAACAAAGCAGTGGGAGAACACAGGCGAGATTATCAGCCAGATCCAGCAGGCCTCCATGCAGGGCGTTGAGATTGCCAGCGGACAGTTGAGCGAGGCAGCAGCATCGGCAGCCTCTGCCGGAGCTGGCTTCTTCCCGGCGCTGTTTCCTCCACCCAGCTCCAAGAAGGAGGAGCCGCTGCAGCAGGGCCTGAAGACTGAAAAGATTGAGCTGATTGAGACGCCGGCCAACACCCAGCCCCTGATTGCCACCGAAGCCCGGCACTTTTACACCATTCCGCAGGTATATCACACTCCAGTGGTGGATGTGGTGCACGCTCCCGTCTACTCCTGGCCCATTCCCGCCATCCGGGCCCGCAGCATCCAGGAACCCGAGTTGGAGCAGCAACAGCAGCAGCAGCTGCAACAGCAGGCGGCTGCTGAGCCGGCTCTCAAGCAGACTTTGAAGGCGGAACCGGAGTTACAGGCAGAAATCCAGCCAGAACCGCAGCCGCAGGCCCTATTGAAGGAGCAGCCTCTGCTGAAGGAGCAGCCATTGCCCCTGCTGAAGGAGCAGCCCCTGCTGAAGGAGCAGCCCCTGCTAAAGGAGCAGCCTTTGTTAAAGGAGCAGCCTCTGCTGAAGGAGCAGCCGCTGGAGCAGGCCGCCCAAGATCAGCCAAAACCGATCATCGCAGCGGCCAGTGAGCAGAAATCGGAGTTTGCTGGTCGCCTCCTAGAGAGCAATGCCATCAAACAGGAGCTACAGGGAGGCGATATCTCCAAGGAGCAGTTGAAGGAAGAACGTGAGTATCCAAGGAAAAATGATCCTGACAATAGTAATCTAGACCACATGCTATCCCCATAGCGGCCAAGGCCCAGCTCCCAGAGGAGCCGCTGATTAAGGCCATTCCTGCCGCTGAGCCGCTTCTCACCAAGACCATTCCGGCTGAGCCGATCCAGGCAGAGCAGCCTAAGCAGGAGCAGATCCAGCAGATCCAGCCGGCGCAGCCTGCCGAGATCATTGCCGATGCCATTTTGCCACAGGCTTGAAGCCTGGGCCCCGAATCAGAACTCTGAATCTCTGAATCTCACTCAAACCTTTGGGCAGCTTTGGTTCTTCGACTGACTCTCATCGCTGGCCCGGCGCCGCAGCAGACCGGGCCATGGGGTAACCCTCATCCTCGACCAGCCACAAACAGTACATTTAATTACTAACACAAGAAACACACGCATCCGCACACATTTTCCATTTTCCAGCCATTAATTAACACAGAAGCGAAACGCAAAAAAGACATTCATTCATGCATAATTATCATCACGAGACACGTTCGTATTCATCATCATCATTACATATTCATTAACCATAACATTGAAAACGTAAAACAGAACAATAAAAAAGTGAATGTAAAATGTAACAAGGAGGGAGAATGAAATTCTTGGATTTCTGGTTGGGAGGAATTCAAGGTACTTGGGAACGTCTTTATAATGACCATAAATCTTTTTATCATCAGTCTTAAGAAGGTAAGCTATTTTAAAGATGTTTTACGACTTGTATTGATGAGAAAATGAATATATATTTATTGATGAACTATAAAGATTAATGAACTATAAAGATTACTTACAAAGCTATCATTAATTGAGTTGTTGAACAGATTTATTTTGCTTTAAGACCATAGCTTTGTTAGCCTTTTAAAAATGCAGCCGGGTTCAGAAGTCGCAGTTTTAATTTATTTCAATTGAAATATCATAACTTGATCAAACAATACTCAAATCGATTCGGATAGCATTGCTGTGTTTGCTTTTTTTTAGTTTGTTAAATCAGCAAATAAAATTTAATTAATTTAATTAATTAATTAATTTAATTTTTATTTTTACTAGATTACAACTTTGAATACATTAAATAAAATGTGTTTGTCCAGACCGTAGGTAATCAAACATAAACAAATACAGCAATGGCTTTCGAATTGATATTAGTTTGTTTTTCAAGATATGATTTTCAACTTTTGCTATTTGCTATTTAAAGATTAAGAACATGGCTAGATCGATGCTCCTGTTCATGCTGATCAATAATATATAATGTTTATGGGGTCGGAAATGACTCGTTTACTGTTAAAACATATTTTGAAACGTATTTAAAAAGGTTCGGAAAAACGAAAACGCGATGAAGCGGCCAAAGTTTTTACTACAGCTTGTGGGCGAGGGGAAAGAAATAGAAAGAAAGAGTCGAGTGGGTGGCCAAATATTTCATTGCTGCTTCACTTTCGGGCTGCGTCTGCTAGCACCATTAACGCAAATTTCATTGCATAATTTCGGGCTGCGTCTGCCCATTAACTTACCCAACTTTATTGTAAGAGCAATGAGAGCATCCACAATTTTCATTGCCTACTTTCAGGCTGCCTCTGCCCATTAACATCACTCAACTTCATTGTAACAGCAATGAGAGCATCCACAATTTTCATTGCCTACTTTCAGGCTGCTTCTGCCCATTAACATCACTCAACTTCATTGTAACAGCAATGAGAGCATCCACAATTTTCATTGCCTACTTTCAGGCTGCCTCTTCCCATTAACATTACTCAACTTCATTGTAACAGCAATGAGAGCATCCACAATTTTCATTGCCTACTTTCAGGCTGCTTCTGCCCATTAACATCACCCAACTTCAGTGTAACAGCAATGAGAGCAGCTATCCCTCTCTCTCTCTCTGAGCAAGCCAATGACGTCACCACGTCAGCAAATTAATTTGGCGTCGACCTCCTGCTGATTCTGTTCGCCTGGTATTTGAAATGAGAACGACGAACAATTTGCTGTGAAATTTGGTCCAAATTATGACGTGTCCCAGTACAAATTCCTCTATTCTGGGATTTCATGTACCAGGCGAACAGAACGCAGCAGCAGGTCGACGCCCAATACATTTTTTGATATTACTATCTCCTTCCCTCTCATTGCTAGAGTTCTGCTCTCTCAGAGTAGACAGCAGCCATTAATTTTCTGATATAGCTATCTCTTTCCCTCTCTAAATGCAACAACTGTTCTCTCTGAGTAGCCAACTGGCACCCAATTTCCACTCATTTTGCCAATACTTCCACTCATTGCTAATGTTAATGGGCAGAAGCAGCCTGCTGTTACACTGAAGTTGGGTGATGTTAATGGGCAGACGCAGCCCGAAAGTAGGCAATGAAGTTTGTGGATGCTCTCATTGCTGTTACACTAAAA